>ML788975.1:282744-309322 GCA_009831015.1 Picea engelmannii
AACACAATGATCGAATGTAAATCCCCCTTGCACTGAATGGTAATGCGCTAAATAATTTCTTATTCTTTTGGGTTATTAATATTCTATCTTTTAGCCTCATGATTAAAGGGTATAGAGTCTCATGTTAGCTCGCTTTGTTGTTTGGCTCAATTAGTGGTGCATTTTAAATTCTCTGAATACTTCACTTTGTTAACAATTTAGTAATGGGTCAATACACATACCCTTATTTTGGGTTAATGTTTTAGGGCCCCCTTTCTTCTTATTCATTTAATTACATAATCTGCAATTGCTATTTGTTTATGAAAAAATTATGTGCTCTAATCCAAAGGAAGGGGTTTTTAATCGGTTTATGCCAATGGAATCTCATGGTCCTCAGTAAATAATTTCAAGATGACACTTATTCTTAATATTTTGGATCTCAAGATAGGGAAGATGGGGATATACATTATGGAATAAGCCAAATTACATAGCAACGCTATTGTTTTACTTCACGCAATTTATGTCTGTTAAGGATCATATCAGTAGCCTCTAAGGATAGTTCCATAATTTTACATTGAAAATCTAGCTTATAGTAAACTATCCAAGGGTGGGGATTCAAGTCTCCAAGAATATTTCCAACATCATCATCCCTCGTGTAACTGTTTTTACATAACAATAGACAGTTGACCCATTACATAGACCCGTGGGATCAAACATAGGATTGTGCAGATAGATCTCTTTACCTTGCAAGCAGATACACGTGGTATACAGGCAGAGCTTCGAGAGCACTACTACCTTTCTTTACTCATCAGTTCCCTACCCAAGATGTTGTAGTCCTTATTTACTTCTGTCTTTTTCCCCACACACCGCCTAAATTTTGTTAGTGGTCGATGTTATTTATATCGCGATCACACATGAGACAACATCACTAACAAGACAAAGAACACTTTGGGATCCTCTCATGGTGGCTTGGAAATTGTAATGGACATGAGATGTGCATTTTGGCCCCCCTTATGACCAACCATCAATGTAGTGTTGTATTCACTTGTTGGCACGTGCTGAGCTTGTGGGTGTTTTCTTGACAGTAAGGATTCCCTGCACTGTGTTCAATTGACAGAATGTGTGAGCCTTCACTTGGGTGCTTCCATACATTCTCTTAGTGATTTTGGGACCATTATGAATTGTCGAGACTATGCCATTTTCTTACTACAATTCAATCTGAAATACCTTTGCCCAATAAATACTACCTTTCCCCACTCTGTCCTGGTCATCTGATTCTCACCTCTTTTAGCATTTAGTGGGAGAACCATTTGTGACTGAGCATTAGAGGCACCTGCCTCTAAGTAAAAGAAAAAATGGCGCGATGGGAAAGATCATCCTTCAGTGTTGCATCATCCTTTTTAGTGGTGCATGCACCTTGTATTTCACTTCTTAAAAATCAGTCAATTTATTGCTTATTAATAAATTTGATTTCAAAAATGTAAAATAATTAGATATAGCTGGAAGGATATTGTTTCCTTAATATGTATTGGACATTGAATGAGTCTCTAATTGTTTTCAAAAACTTTTTCCTTCCAACTTGAATCAAAGTTTTCATTTTGTAATTGTTACCTGCAAATTCAGAACTAGATCCTTGGATAAAAGTTCCCAAAGCACAAAACTTGAATCTTGTCGTTCCAACCAAATATCAATACCCGATAAAACTTTTTCCATCACCCAAACTCTTAATCACGCCTAAAGACAACACTTAAATTTATATGAAAACAAAAATTCAACAAAAATACAACCCAAGGATCAAATCGATGTTATCTTAAGTAATTGAAGGTACAGTAACAACAAAATTCTGCTTTGACCAAGGAACCCAACAATTTATTGAAATAGAAACTTCTTTTGAAAATTGATATATAAATCATCCTTTAATTATTGTGGAAAATATTCTTTTTAGTGATCTAATTTGTTAAGGTTAAAGTTGGATCCTCCTAATCCTTCTCTTAATTGAAGATTGACCCTCACCCCTTTAAGTTTGAGTGGTTCCCAAATTCCTTAGATAATTTCAAACTGGTTAGGACCTTCTCAATTTTTCAATCCAAGTTTTAATCCACTCAAATTATCCTATATAGGTATGCGGAGCAACATAAATTTTCACCCTACCTTTATGATCGAATTGTGTGCCTAAGGAAATTGTAAATTTTAGTATAGGAAACCTCTTATACTCTCAGGTTGTTCTACTTTAATCCCCTTAAAATAATTGCAAGGCATCTTAAATCCTCATCCTTGCCTGATAGGGACAATGATCTTGTAGATATAAAAGGGATTCATAACATAGATGATTTCTTATGCACGGATTCAATATTTGATTCCTCCTTTAGCTTAAATCATATGGTAAGTCAGTGTATGTGTTCGAAAGTTGGTTAAGTGAGATTGGTTTCTTTTAATCCTCATAATGGATACACTTAAGCCGTTGATTCCTATTCAATTCAATCATTGGATAACCTCCATATGGTGCTTGTTATGGATACTTGGTATTGAAACCTTCATGCACTACTTCCTTAAGTGCAGTCGCTTAAAGTTACTTAGTTGCTCTTATTTGACGATTGATTGATTAAGTGTTTAGATCTCCTTACGCCTTGAAAATAAAAATGGAGTTGAATTCATTGCGCCTTTAATTACGTTGACATGTGGTGCTCTAGAATTTTTTTACTCATACACAACGAATATTTAATGTTGTTATATGATTGTTTAGAAGTTAGATTTCTCGTGCACAACAAATATTTACTGTTGATGAATGATTATCATAAATTGATTTCACGCACTCCATGAATAAATGTTGACGTATGTGATAAAGATGATGATTATCCTTGTTCATTGAATGATTGATGATTAGGATTGATTTATTGATCTAGTTGATTGCAACTGATTGTATTAGTGGGATGTAGACACCTTCTGTTCCTCATAACAGTCGCCATCCTTGAGACCTTAAATGGTTAAAATCAATTGGAACTTGGGCTTAACCGTTGCTTATGTGTCCTATAGGTCCTAACCTTGCATGGTAGGTTGGGGGGGTAGTATATTATGTGTTTCTCGTGATTATCCTTATGATCCTTATGATTCGTTATGGTATCTTATGTTTCCTTAGTGACATATGATGATGGTCCTTATGAGATGCATTGAATGTTTAAGATTTGTACTATTATGCGTCGTTATTAATTGTAGAATGCAATGATGTTGGGTTGTTGATGATTAACATGTTAATACTTCGATATGCGTGTCGTGGTTCATGATGATGATGTGTCGGTATTGTCATAAATGATTTTTAATACATTAATCTTGTTTCATTAGTATTTGTGAATGATGTGTTGATGATGTTTCCTTTTAGTGTGATGTTAACTTCCTAACGCAACATTAAAAGAAAAAAAAATCACTTGTTGTACGTCGCTTTTATGGTCATAACAGTGGGCCATTACATATGGTATCAGAATGGATTCAACCCTGCAACTGTGGACAGTCGCGCCTTCCATTGAATTAAATCCTTGACTAATACCTAGCACTAATCAAAATATTAACCTATCCATGCGGTAATCGCAGTTAGAGGATGTTGCAAAGATTCACAACGTGGTGCTGGGGAAGGAGGGGTGACGCCTCTAGAAGCGCCCACGCCATAATATTATAAACCCCAAGGGGAGGAACAAGTCCTTGGGTAGGAGTCGATTGATGTAATGGATGTGGATGGTTTGACAAGGTCCTTCAAGGGAAATTCCATAGGCCTTGACTAACCGTCTGTACTGAGATGAGGTTAGGGTGACTATACCCTATAGGGTACACAACGCACCCCAACCAGTACTGGTATCATTTACAGAGTAATCGAGAAGGTTAAGTTCCCAAGTTCATGAGTTCCATGGATGGATTAGCCTCCAAGGCATGGCTTGAGAACAAGTTGATGTGCTTCATAGTTACGACCTCCAACATGAATTTACGCATGGCGGTCTTCAGCTAAAGGGGAGCACTCT
Source organism: Picea engelmannii (assembly GCA_009831015.1). Lineage (NCBI taxonomy): Eukaryota > Viridiplantae > Streptophyta > Pinopsida > Pinales > Pinaceae > Picea > Picea engelmannii. Next base: position 286,731 of record ML788975.1, read on the forward strand.
TATATGGTGGAAGATGATCATACCTTAGCTAAACATGGTCTTCAAAGTTGTGTTATGGGAACAATTCAAGGAATGGTTCTGAGAGAAGTAATTGTCATAGGAATTCATTGAGAGCCATCTCGATGATTTCAATGCCTTACGACAAGGTGGTTGTACGATGTCAGATTATGAGACCAGATTTATGGAGCTACTTTGGTACGCCCCACATTTGAACACCGAGAAGCTTAAGGTCAACAAGTTCATGTTCGGCCTTAACATAAGCCTTCGTGCAAAGGTGAGGATCCTAATGCCTCACACGTTGCACAATGCAGTATATAAGTCCCTTATAGTTGAGGAAGAGCTAAATAGCGGGGGTCAGGGAAGGACTCTTGTGAGACTGATGGGATAGGTGAAATCTAGTGCACATCAACATCAGACTATAGCTAGAATTGTTCAAGGTGTCGGGAAATGTCTAGAGTATACATGTTTACGACACCTCAACGATCGTCTCCCCAATGGGGAACTCCCCATAGGGGACCACTGCATCAACAGTGGCAGTCGTTAGGCCTATTCAGCATAAACATAATAGGTTTCCAGGCTGTTGGGCCAACAAATTCTACTTCGAGGACCAGGAGTACTAGGACAAAGACCAGATGTTGGACATGTGGAGAGCCACATTACTAGAGTGATTGCCCAGTTGAGAGGACCAGAGAAGTCGGGTCAGTTAGACATACTATCGCAGGAGATTTGGACAAGGCCCATCAGATTCACGCAATAGTGAATATCCACCAGGTTGAGCACTAGGGGTATCCACTAGCCCCACCAACAATTGTGCCAGACATCTCGAGCATAGTGGATACTCTAGACGGGGCTAGTGGATACTCTAGAATGCACTAGGGGTGTTCATGAGCTTGATGAAAGGGGTGTTCCATGGATACTTGGACAAGTTTTTTCAAGTATTCAATGACACCATATTGATATATTCTTAGACGATGGAAGAACATGGTGAAATTTGCGCTTTGTACTACTGTGTGTATGAGAGAACAAATTACGGGAAGTTGTCACAATGATATCGAGGATTCATTGCTTAGGGCACGTTATATCTGGTGAAGGAATCGTTGTGGATCCCATGAAGATAAGGGCTACTATGGAATGGATTGCACTGACAAACGTATCAAGAGTACGCGACTTTTATGTTTAGCAGGATATCACAAACGGTTCGTCGAATATTTTTACGAAGACATCAAATCTGATTACGAAATTGCATAAGATAAACAAGAAGTTGTATGGATCGAGAAATGCACAGGAGCATCTCAAGGACTCAAGGAGTTGTTGACGAAAATGTCGATACTAAAAATACTTGACAGGGACGAGGACTTCTTGGTATGAACAGATGCATCTAAGGAAGGATTAAGTTGAATCTTGATGCAAGGCAATCGAGTGATCATTTACGTCTCGAGAAAATTAAGAAGGCATGAAGAGAACTACGCGGTGCACGATTTGGAGTTATTGGTCATTATGTATGCCATGAGGGCATGGAGACATTACTTGTTTGGATAGAAATTCGAACTGAAAAAAGATCACTGTGCTTTGCAACACATTTTACGCAAAGTGAGTTGAACGCTCGGTAAAGGCATTGGTCATAATTGCTTAGCAAGTATGATTTTGAGATTACCTACATAAAAGTAACAATGAATAGAGTGGCATATGTGTTGAGTCAATGACCATGCATATTTTTGTTGATACCTCTTTAGATGAATCTTTGTGAAAATATTTTAACTTTACAACACGACGATGACTGGTATAAAGAGGTTAAGGAAGTTATCGGTCAAGACACCATGTTGGTACCAAAATTAAGGGATTTACTGTGGACAATGATGGATTAATGATATATGATAACTTGATTTACGTACCGCCTTGCGACGAGTTTAGAAGTTTGAGCTGAAATGAAGCTCATAGAGTAGTGTACATGGCTCATCTTGGAGTCACGGAGATGAGGGCAGACCTTAATCCCTCATTATTCTGGTAGGGATGAAGGAAAACAGAGTTAACTACTTGGCAAGGTGTCTGGAATGTCAGCAAGTAAAGGCTAAATATAGACACCCGACTGGATTACTACATCCACATGTCATTCCAGAATAAAAATGGGGGCCATTTCGATGGATTTCATTATGGAATTGTTGCTGATGATAAGAAGGCACGAATCAATTTCCATGATAGTTGGCACTCTGACTAAGAGTACACATTTTATTCTTGTGCACACGATGTATTAGGCACCTGACATAGCTGGAATTTTGTCAACAAGATTGTGAGACTACCTGGCATGCCTAAAAGAATCATATCTGATATAGGATCTATGTTTATCGGACGATTTTGGACTAGTTTTCAAGGGGCCTTGGGAACCCAAATTAACTTTAGTACTGCATATCACCCTGAGATAGACAGGCCGACCGAAGGAAAAAACCAAATTTCAGAAGGTTATCTTATGTATGTATGTGTTATACCAACAAAAACGTTGGGAATAGTTCTTGTCGTTGGCCGGGTTTGCGTGCAACAACAACCATCAAGGTACCTCTAAGATGGAACCATTGAGTTTCTCTACGAGAGACCATGTTAGATGTCTTTGAGCTGGGATCAACTCGAGGATGGGGTCTTGGTAGGACCAGAAGCGATCCAAGAATTGGAATAAAAAATACAAACGATACAAAAATGGGATGGAAGAAGCACAGTATCAACATAAGGGTTTTGTCGATGCGCATCATGTTGACCATAATTATGAGGTACGCCTATCAGGTAGCCGTGCCTCATTCTTTGAGGCATTGCGTAATGTTTTTCTTGTATCTGTTGCAAAATTATGTCAGTGATCATGCACATCTGATTGACTTGAGTTCCTTGTGGGTGTTGGACGAGGGTACGTTCACGACGAAGCCAATCCACATTCTAGACCATCGCATTCGACAACTACGACATCAAACAATTGATCAGGTAAAGGTCTAGTGGGAAAATTATAGTCCACACTCGACTACTTGGAAGGATGCATATGATATGCACCATTAGTTTCCATTTTTTTTTTATAACCAGAAATTTAGATCTTTTCAAATACTTTATTTTTTGCACTTATCTACTCTGAAACTTAGGGACAAAGTTTAAAAATGGAGGGGGTGTATGTAACATCTCTCTCTTGCGCACACATGATTTAAATTATTTTTTAGGACACTTCCGTGCAAGTAATCTGGTTCATTATATTATTGTCTACTTCGCTTATGGATTCTGATGATGATGCTTATGGATTATAATGTTATGTTATTTGATTATCTATGTATAGACAAGTGCTATTGATGAGTTTCTCCTGAGTGTGTAAGACACTTGACATATTGGGTATGTCGATGGCATCGGTGGATCTCCTTGGACTCCAGATTGAGTTGGGGACTGGACTGTATATGGTTTGGGTATTTCTGTTTATGCATATGTGAAATATGTTTGGGTGTATCATGATGATGCTTATGGATCACTGACATGTTTTGTTGATGGATGCAGGCTGACGGTTGCTTGCTAATCAGAATCACATTAGGAGTAAAGGGGTCATGCACGACAACCAAATATATTAAGGGATAGGTGTGGCAACAACCCTTCCATAGCCTACTAGCACTCTCGTCGTGGCTCGAACTGTAGGTTAACGATTACCTAGTTCGAGAGATCCAAGATGTCGTGAGGGCAGAGTGAGACAATTTCTCATGAATATTCTAAGGAGTGCTCAATAAGGCAGGGTCCTTATTCCTTAGAGGCCCTTGGTCTCCCACAAGGTTGCCTGACGGAGTATTGACTCCAAGAGTTGGACGTCTACCAAAATCAATCAAAAGGAAAGTGACACCCATGGAGCACGTAGTGCATCTTGAAGGGCACGTCACATAAATGAAACATGAATAAATACGAGTGGCACCCTTGGAGCATGTAGTGTGTCTTGAAGGGTACATTGACATTTTTAAACACAGGTGATTCAATGAACCTAGGTGCCTAGAAAACAATATCTCACTTGACATGGTCAACCTTAAAATAATTATGTATGAGTAAAGTTTATTAATTATAATGCTTCCCTTAAAAAAATTCTAACCTAGTTGAAATTAAAGCCTAGGTCTAAGTAGGATTTGAGGACTAAAATTTATTTAAGTAATTAATAAAGGGGGGGTGGAGAAAAATCAAATTTAGAATTTAAAGGAGAAATAAATTATATAAAAATTAATTGTTGTTTATGTGCAAAACTTGTTAATTTAGAACTTAGACAAAAAGGGGAAATTAAATGCAAAAGGGATGTGGAACATAGAAATGAATCTAGTCTACAAAACTTTCCTAATTAGAACTCAACTCAGATTTAAGAAAGGCGTCAGTATTTAAAGGAAATTGAGGGAATAAAGGGACATAAATGAGCGTTTTTAGGTGGGTGAGAGAAATTGGCAAATTAGTTTAATTAATTAAATGAATTTATGGTGCAACTATTGATCGGGTGACAAGTGTATGAGGGAGAATATTTCCTATTAAAAATTTAATAAAAAAATTTAGCATGCATTTAGCAAGTGTCACTAAGAAGAAATCTATAAAAGTAATGGCAAAGGAGAGGAAGGGATCACGACTGGTATGTGTAAGGTTATGCTACCATATTTTTTTTCTTGACTGATTTTTCTTGTGGGAGTTGGAATACCGAGCTTGAATAGAGAGTGGTAGCTCGACCTTGTGAGGCGGGCTGGGAGCTAGCTTTTTCTAGTTGTGGTTGTGCGTGGACCCTTTGCATCTTGGGGGGATAAGGGGAAAGAAGAGTACCCCTAGCATTGGATGGGAGGTATCAGTGAGGTCATCACGGTTAGCAAGCGGAAGCAGGGATAATTGCAAGTTTCAATCGGGGAGTGCCACCTATAGTGGAGTCTCTTCGACTCTTCATTGTCGGTTACGATATTTCATTTAAATAAAAGTGTAATTGCATTGCATTTTTTTAATATAATGAGATTTATCTATACGAGTACAATTTTCTTATTTCCACTGATGTAATAAACTAAATGTATTCTCCTAGGGCTCGAATGATAATGAGTTTTGGAGATATGTGTATGGTTTTCTTTTCATCGCAATAATATATATATAACACTGTGATCGAATGTAAATCCACCTTTCGCTGAATGGTAATGCGCTAAATAATTTCTTATTGTTTTGGTTTATTAATACTGTATCTTTTAGCCTCATGATTATAGTGTATAGAGTCTCATGTTAGCTCGCTTTTTTATTTGGCTCGATTAGTGGTGCCTTTTAAATTCTCTGAATACTTCTCTCTGTTAAGAATTTGGTAATGCATCAGTACCCATACCCCTGTTCTGGGTTAATGTTTTAGGGCCCCCTTTCTTGTTATTCATTTAAGTACATAATCTCCAGTTGCTATTTGTTTCTGAAAAATGTATATGCTCTAATCCAAAGGAAGGGGTTTTTAATTGGTTTATGCCAATGGGATCTCATGTTCCTCGGTAAATACTTTCACATTGACCCTTATTACTAATATTCTGGATCTCAAGATAGGGAAGCTGGGGATATACATTTTGGAATGAGCCAAATTACATAGCAATGATATTGTTTTACTTCACGCAATTTATGTCTATTAAGGATCAGATCAACAACCTCTAAGGATAGTTCCAAAATTTTACATTGAAAATCTAGCTTACAATAAACTATCTGAGGGTGGGGATTCGAGCCTCCAAGAAAAATTCCAGCATCATTGTCCCTCGTGTAACTGGTTTTACCCAACAGTAGATAGTTGACCCATTACATAGACTCTTCCATTTTCTTACTGCAATTAAGTCTGAGATTACATTCGCCCAGTAAACACTACCTTTCCCCCTTCCATCTTGGTCATCCAAGTCTCACCTCTTTTAGCGTTCAGCGACAGAACCATTCATGACTAAGCATTAGAGGCACATGCTTCTATGTACCCAAAAATATGGCGGGATGGGAAAGATCATCCTTCAGTGGTGTGTCATCCTTTTTAGTGGTGCACCCACCTTGTATTTCACTTCTTAAAAATCATTTAATTTATTGCTTATTAATAAATTCGATTTCAAAAATGAAAAATAATTAGATCTAGCTGGAAGGATATTGCTGCCTTAATATGTATTGGGAATTGAATGAGTCTCTAATGTTTTTCAAAAACTTTTTCCTTCCAACTTGAATCAAAGTTTTCTTTCTGTAATTGTCACCTGAAAATTCAGAACCAAATCCTTGGATAAAATTTCCTAGAGCATAAAACTTGAATCTTGTTGTTCCAACCAAACATCGATACCCTATAAGGCTTTTTCCATCACCCCAACTCTTAGTCACACTTAAAGACAACGCTTAAATTTATATAAAAACAAAAATTCAACAAAAATACAACCCAAGGATCAAATCGATGCTAGCTTAAGTAATTGAAGGTACAGTAACAACAAAATTGTGCTTTGAACAAGAAACCCAACAATTTATTGAAATAGAACCTTCTTTTGAAAATTTATATATAAATCATCCTTTAATTATTGTGGAAAATATTTTTGTTAATGATCTAATTTGTTAAGGTTAAAGTTGGATCCTCCTAATCCTTCTTTGAATTGAAGATTGATCCTCACCCATTTAAGTTTGAGTGGTTCCCAAATTCCTTAGATAATTTCAAAATGGTTGGGACCTTCTTGATTTTTCAATCCAAGTTTTAATCCACTTGAATTCTCCTATATAGGTATGTGGAGAAACATAACTTTTCACCCTGCCTTTATGATCAAATTGTGTGCCTAAGGAACTTGTAAATTTTAGTATAGGAAACCTCTTATACTCTCAAGTTGGTCTACTTTAATCCCCTTAAAATAATTGTAAGAGAACTTAAATCCTTATCCTTGCTTGATAGGGACAATGATCTTGTAGATATAAAATGGATTCGTAGTGTATATGAGTTCTTATGCATGGATTCAATATTTGAGTCATCCTTTATCTTAAATCAGGTGGTAAGTCGGTGTGTGTGTTCGAAAGTTGGTTAAGTGAGATTGGTTTCTTTTAATCCCCGTAATGGATACACTTAAGCAATTGATTCCTATTCAATTAAATCATTGGATAACCTCCATATGGTGCTTGCGATGGATACTTGGTATTGAAACCTTCATGCATTGATTCCTTAAGCTCAATCGTTTAAAGTTACTTGGTTGATCTTATTTGACGATTGATTGATTAAGTGTTTAGATCTCTTTGCGCCTTGAAAATAAAAAGGGAGTTGAATGCACTACGCCTTTAATTACTTTGACATGTGGTGTTCTAGAATTTGTTTGCTTATGTGAAATGAATATTTAATGTTGTTATATGATTGTTTAGAAGTTATATTTCTTGTGCGCAATGAATATTTACTATTGATGAATGATTTTTAGAACTTGATTTCATTCTCTCCATGAATAAATGTTGGCGTATGTGATAAATATCATGATTACCCTTGTGCATTGAATGATTGATGATTATGATTGATCAATTGATCTAGTTGATTGTGGATGATTATATTAGTGGAATGTAGATAACTCCTTGTTCCTCAGAATAGTCGTCATCCTTGAGACCTTAAATGGTTAAAATCAATTGGAACATGGGCTTGAGCGTTGCTTATGTGTCCTATTGGTCCTAACCTTGTAGGATAGTTTGGGTGGGTAGTATATTATGTGTTTCTTGTGATTATCCTTATGATCCTTATGATTTGTTATGGTATCTTATGTTTCCTTAGTGATATATGATGATGGTCCTTATGAGATGCATTGAATGTTTAATATTTGTATTGTTATGCATCATTATTAGTTGTAGAATGCAATGATATTGGGTTGCTGATGATTAATGTGTTAATACTTCGATATGTGTGTCGTGGTTCGTGATGATGATGTGTCGGTATTGTCGTAAATGATTATTAATGCATTAATCTTGTTTTATTAGTATATGAGAATGATGTTTCCTTTTTGTGTGATGTTAACTTCCTAATGCAGCATTAAAAGAAAAAAAAATTACTTTTTGTACGTCATTTTTTTGGTCGTAACGGTGGGTGGTTACATTTTCTATTATTGGGCTTGCTAGTAGAGAAAATTATGCATGCTTTAATATATCGAGCTACATATTTTTACATTTTAGGCCAATACACATACCTTTGTAAGTTAGAGACTATCTTCCCAACACCAAAATTTCCTACAACCTTGGAGGTGTGAGTCTCTTTGATAAACTACAATGTTTCACCTTTAGGAACACTGAGTTTGTCTAGCTTGTAGAGTAATATATTCTAGAGATGACAGTCAACCTTACTGACACCTTCTTCTACACTAATTTGGCCCTATAGCTACTAAAACACCTCTTTGAAGTCCTCAACTTCTATGTATGTCTCTTTGTATGCATCATGGGTGAAAGGATGTGCATAATGTTGAAGTTTGGGAAGTTGCGGAAGATATTCTTATTGTATTAGACCAAGTCAAAACCATAAAGAATAATATTATGTTGTATTTGTAAATTCGGCCTTATTCTGCCTTTGTAAAAGTCAAATGTAAATTAGAAAGTGTAAAGTGTACAAGTCGGCCCTAACCTAATTTCAGGGTGGCTCAACTTGTATTTATAGGAGGCTAGGCGCCTCATTTGGAGAGCACACACAACACAAGTTCTCTCTCAAGGAAAAGTGTGCAAGTATGAGGAGGAGACACAACTACAGAGTAAAGGTGTTTTTGTGAAGAGTTTTGGTTATCTCTTGGAGGCCTATTTTGGTCTAGAGGTGCACTACCCTATTCTTGTTAGGGTTTATGTTCTATCTACTGATTATCTTCTGTTTGGTGAGATATCTCTTGAGAGATACATTGTACTTGTTGATGAATCTATATTGAAGAATATTTGTTGGGTTTTCTCCCCAAAGAGGGTTTCCCCAGATAAATCTTGTGTATATTGTGGATGTCTTTCTTTCAATGATCCTTATGCATGCATTTATTGATTTAATAGTTTAAATTTAAAGAATATTGAATACACTTAATTGCTTAGCGAAATTTCAACATGGTATAAGAGCAGGCCTGAAATAATCCATTTCACATCTCCAGATCGGTTTTTTGTGAAATTTAAGATCATAGAGAGGCTCGCCCTAGCCCAACACATATTTCCTTGGGTTTAGATTTTCAGTTTGATGAAGATTTGGAAAACTGCAGTTTGTGTTGTAACTGCAGCAAAACCCTAGAAGGTGATTTATCCCATTTTTTGAAGGTCATTGGTCAAAGTAAGGACATCAAGGAGGTTTCCTTTCCAAGGGAATCTTTCCCTTGGATTATATTTCTGAAATATGAAGTTTGAAAATTTAGGGTTTCCTCATAAACCCTAGTACAACAGGTTTCTGGTAAAAGGTGGACAAGATGGCTTTAAAAACCAAGATTGATGAGAATCTTGAGAGAAATAATAATTTTTGAGCATGGAAGTATGATCTAGAAGGTTTTTTCTAAGAAGGACGATCTTGAAGGTTTTGTACAAGCATGGGTGATGCTCATTTTCGAGGAAAACGATCTTGAAGGTTTTTTCCTGTTCGACAACACATGTATTCCAACAGAGGATGAACACTTTCAGTAACCACTCACATAACCAGATCAAATATCAACACACTGGTTTTTTCACGTGGTAAAACCCCTATGGGGAATCATCCACGACCCCAGCCAATGCGACCACTTGGAGCAAAAGAAAAAGATTACATAGTGATTTTACAAGAGAGTTTCTCACAATCGATCATTGACAAATGACCCTCCATGCTCTTTAAATAGATATCATGGACCAATCGGGTGTTAAACCATGGATCAATGGCCATTACGATCGAGGAGAATATGAACGGTCAAATCACTCTATGTCGAGAACATATCATGACCATCATATTTCCTAAATACAAATGCATACTAATGCATACTGAAGAAACACACTAAGAAACACACTTTTACCTAATGACACATTAGACCAAGTAGATATTAACTAACTCTGAAGTGTCTTAATATCCTAACACCCCCCCTTAAGAACAACTTGGGATATGATTGAAGGATTTACAATTGTGACACAATAGGAGAAGGAAGGTGGCATTAGATCTTATCCCGCCTTAATGATAACTTATTGAACTCCTAACATAGATTGAAGTTTGGAAAACTTCTCTTTTGTAAGAGACTTTGTGAAAATGTATGCAACTTGATCTTCTATAGGGAAAAAGAGCACTTCAATAACTTGATCATGAATGATATTTTTGATGAAGTGCATGTGTAATTCAGTGTGCTTGGTGCACTGATGTTGAATTGGGTCTTTGGCAAGCTTTATGGCACTCTGATTGTTGCACCAAAGGCTAGTCATATGTTGCTGTTAAAATCTAAACTCTGAAAGGATCTGTTGAAGCCACAAGGATTCCTGACTTGCATTTATTGTTGCTCGATACTCTTCTTCTGCTGAAGAAAGTGCAATAGCATGTTATTTCTTACAGGCCCAAGTGAAAGGTCCTGAACCAAGGCTGAAAACATAACCTGTAGTAGACTTTCGATCATCAGGGTCTCCGACCCAATATGAATCAGTGAAACCAACCAATAAAGGAGTCCCCCTTGAACTGTAATCTATCCCAAACTAATTTGTACCACGGACATAGTGAAGTATCATTTTAGTTGCTTTCCAATGGCTTTCATGGGGTGTTTGCATATACCGGGAAACAAGACCAACAACAAAGGAAACATCAAGACGGGTATGAGTCAAGTATAAGATGCTACCAACTGACTGACGGTAGAGGGTGGCATCAAATTTTGGAGAAGTACAGGTGGCGGTAAGCTTGACTCCATACTGGAAGGGAGAAGGGGTTGGTTTACAATCATCCATGTGAAAGCGACGAAGAAGGTCACAAGCATACTTAGACTGGGAAATAAAAATTCCTTCATTGGTTTGCAAAACTTGGAGGCCAATGAAATAGTGCAAAAAACCTAAGTCTGTCATTTCAAATTTCTTCTTAAGGTTGGTTTTCACACGGTTTAAAAGTTTTGAGTCACTACCAATAAGGATAAGGTCATCAACATAAAGGAAAAATATTATGAGATGGCTTCCTACTTTCTTGGTATAGACATTAGGATCAAAATGGCATCTAGAGAATCTAGTGTCAATAAGAAATTTGTCCATTTTAGCATACCAAACTCGGGGAGCTTGCTTAATACCATAAAGAGATTTCTTAAGGTGACAAACAAGGCTAGAGTCATTCTGGACATAGCCAGGAGGTTGTTCCATGTAGATTTCTTCTTGAAAACCTCCGTGCAAGAAGGCGTATTTAACATCCATCTGATGGACCTCCCATTTATGTGAGGCAACAAGGTAAAGAACAAGGCAGATGTAATTCATTTTGGCTATAGGGGAAAAGGTTTCATTATAGTCAATTCCTTCAACTTGGGAAAATCCTTTGGCAACTAACCGAGCTTTGTGTCTTCCAACACTTCCATCTGGTGCATACTTAGTTTTGTAGACCCATTTACATATGACAATTTTTATTCCTTTTGGAAGAGGAACAAGATCCCAAGTATTGTTTTCCATTAAAGAAGGATAATCTTCATTCATTGTTGTATCCCAATTTGGATGACCTGAAGCTTCTGCAAATGTCTCTGGATCATGAGTCTCTGAAACTTGGGCCAAAAGAGAAGAGGCTCGCTGGAACTGTGAATGTGTTCGATGCTAATTTGAAGGATCACTGACAAGACCACCAACTACTTCTCATGTTGAACATACCCATATAGGAAGCGGTGGAACTGGTGTTGGTTCAGGTTCAAAGGACTCATCTGGAGGAAGGTAAGCAGGCGGAGGTGGATTTTCATCCTCACTGTCATCATTTGAATAAGAAACCAGAATAGGAACAAAATAAGGCACAACGGTCGAAGATGTCTCGTAGACCGAAGAAGGCACAATCGTCGAATTAGTCTCACAGGCCAAGATATTTTAATCAAATTTAACATCTCTTCTAATAATAATTTCATTATAATGTGGTTGAAGAAGTCTATAACCTTTGACATATTCAGAATAACCAAAAAATATACACTTCTCACTTTTAGGCGGAAATGCTTTCCTTTTCTCATTAGGAATGTAAGCCCATGCTATACTACCAAATACACGAAAGTGACTTACATCTGGTTTAATTTTATTCCAAGCTTCTTCCGGTGTTATATTTTTAAGAGCCTTTGTGGGAGTGTGATTGACTATGTAATTTGCATAGTTGATTGCTTCTGCCCAATACTTTAGACTTAATCCCTTAGATTGGACCATACAATTAGCCATTTCTTTTAATGTGCGGTTCTTTCTCTCAGCAACACCATTTTGTTGTGGTGTATATGGAACAATGTGTTGCATTTGGATGCCCTGTGTAGTGCAGTAACTTGTAAAATTTTTGTTCACATATTCGCCTCCATTATTTGTTCTTAACTTTTGAATTTGATGTCTAGATTGCTTTTCTACAAGGGCCTTGTAGGCCAAAAACTTATCAAAAACTTCGCTTTTAAGTTTTAAGAAGTAAACCCAAGTACATCTGGAAAAATCATCAATGAAAGTTAACAAATACTTGCACCCAGAAAAAGAAGGAGAATAAAGTGGACCACACAAGTCAATGTGAACAAGCTGCAAAGGGCCCAAGGTGTGCCAAGAGACACGTTTGTCAAAATTGTCCTGATGATGTTTGTCAAGAATACAACCGACACAAACATCATCTCTGCATGAAATAGGGGGAAGACCAGTCACCATCTGTTGATTACATAGTTGTTGCAATGAACAATAGTTTAGATGACCAAATGGCTCATGCCAAAGTTTGCTCAAGTCATTGCTATGAGCAACAAAAGCTGATGAAAGAGATGATGAACCAAAGTTGTCAAACTTGTACAACATGTTAATATCATCAACAATTCCAGTTGCAAGAACATGCTTAGGATATTTTAGATCCTTGATTATAACTTGGTGAGGTGAAAACTCCACGCTTTGACCTTCACCTGAATGAGTGATTTGATATACTAATAGAAGGTTACAAAAAAAATTGAAATGACCATTGTCTACTTGAATTGTTCCAGATCCTACAACACTAAGAGATCTATCATCACCAACAAATATTTTCTTGGTGTTACATTCATTTAGAGCAAAAAATATGTCTTTATCCTTAGCGATATGATAATATGCTCTAGAATAAAAAAGTCACTCATCAGAAGAAGAATTAGAAGTTGTATTGAAGGAGAAACTAGAAGCGAAAAGTGCATGTCCATGAGAAGAAGAAGCATAAGTAGAATCAATACCAATGTTTTGCTTCTTCATTGCTGCTTCTAGAGCTGCCATCTTCTTGAAGCATTTGGATTCATCATGACCATCTTTATCACAAAAGTTGCAATGTTTGTCAGTCTTCTTATTTTATATTTTGTTCCTTTGTCACCATTAGGAGTTGAAGTTGTCTGAGCGGGTTTGGGACCCTTATGTTTCTTGTTGTTCTAGCGATGATGTTGCTTCTTGGGATACTTGGGTTTATCTTTCCACTGGGAAATTAAGGCTTCATTGGAGGTACTTGCAATGTTGATCACTTGAAGTTGTACAAGCTTATCTTCCTCTCTAATCAAAGCAACACAAAAGGACTCAAGAGTGGGTTTTTGGTAAGCTTTCCCTAGAGTCTCTCTCATGGAATAAAAGGTAGATACAAACACAAAATATGCACTACCTATCTTAGAAAGAATAAGATAGATGTAATTCTCTTCCTCCATTTTTATCTCACGTTCTTCACATAAAATTCAGAGTGTTTTAAACTTAGATAGATAGTCTCCAAGGAAAGAAAAATCACTTGGACTTAAGGTCAGTACTTGATTTTCTAATTGTTTTTCTCGAATAATATTGAGTTTACCAAACATAGATTCAATATTTTACCAAGCTTCTTCAGGGTCATCAATTTCTTTAAGGTGGAACCTTAAATCAAGAGATATGGACATTTTCATTACTTGTACAAGCCATATTAAATATGCAGACAATATGGATTTCAAAACTGAAACTGATGATCTGGATGGAAATATCTCAAAAAGTTATGCAGTTTTAAAAACAACGACGTTGAAAACAGACTTCAGATGTGAGAGTTATTTCATTTAAAAAAAAGGCATAAACGGTAACCAAAGGACCACGTGATAGTGTAAATTGCTTTATGAAGTGACCCACTTTTATAAAGAGAAGTGGAGATCACTTTTATAATGAAATTACTTTATAAAAGAAAAGCTACATGCAAAATAAATAACTCTAAAATAAAATATTAAATCTACTTATAGTGATTCACTTTTATACTTGAGGTGAAATACAATTTACAATTTTAGCACGAATTTTTTCAAAAAAGGTAACAAAAGAGAGACTTGAACTCAAGACCTCTTACTTAATACGGAAACTTTTAACCAAATGGTCTAGCAAAACATATTGTATTTTTTAGGAAAAGGATTGTTGTTTTTGTTGTTGTTCTAAAAAAAGAGCGTGCTAAAAAAAAAACTCTTTTCACACAAGCAAAAAAGTTTGTTTCTCGATGACAACAAGGGTTAGATCTCAGTTAGCTTACCAAGAAGATGCACCTTTTCCTATTTTTTTTCTGAATTGTTGAGATTGCACAGGGCACGGGGAAAACAACATACGCAGATCTAAAAGAGTAGCAACTTGAAAATAAATAATACAAAACCGAAATAAAACAAAAATGATACTCTGCAAAATTTTTAAAAAATGCGTATTCAGGCTTTAAACCTCCAGATTTGACTGAAATGGCCGTATCTTGGGAAAACAGAAACCTTTTCGAGTGAAACGAAAAAGTGTTCCTGACTAAAACGAGTGCTCCGGGCGCAATGGAACAGTCCTATCAGTCCAAAAATGACATAAAATGGAGATGCGACAACCAGCTTCACAATCTTGATCTACAACATGAGCAAGTCTTCAAACAGACTCTGATACCATGTTTGAAAACACATGTATTCCAATAGAGGATGAATACCTTCAGTAACCACTCACATAACTAGTTCAAATATCAACACACCTATGTTTTCCAGTGGTAAAACCCCTACGGGGAAGCATCCACAGCCCCAACCAACGCGACCACTTGGAGCAGTTTATTAATGCAAAAGAAAAATTCTACGAAGAGATTTTACAAGAGATTTTCTCACAATCGATCATCAAAAAATGACCCTCTATGCTCTTTAAATAGAGATCGTGGACCAATTGGGTGTTAATATACAGATCAATGGTCGTTAAGATCGAGGAGAATATGAACCGTCAAATCACTCTATGTCGAGAACATATCGTGACCGTCGGATTTCCTAATTACAAATGCATACTAATGCATACTTAAGAAACACACTTTTACCTAATGACACATTAAACCAAGTAGATCTTAACTAACTCCTAAGTGTCTAAATATCCTAACATTTCCAAGAATAAGTTGAGGAGCCAGAGGGAGATGAGGACAAAGAAAAATACAGGAAAACGTGATTAGAGCAAAGAGGATCATTGTTGATTCTATCAAGGATAATTTGATCCCTCACGCATCATCCAAGAAGACTCCAAAGAATATGTTTTATGCACTATCCGAGTTTTTTGAAGGGAAGAACATTAGTCAAAAGATGACATTGAGAACACAACTAAAGAACGTGAAGATGCATAGTTCAGAAACTATCCAATCCTAATTCACAAGGGTGTCTCAACTTAATGAAAAACACACAGTTGAAGAGGAGGAACTAGTGATGACTACCTTGAATGGTCTTCCAAGGTCATGGGAATATTTCATTCAAGGAATCTTTTCTAGAAGGAAGTTGATGAAGTTTAGCAGATCGCGGGAGGATTACACACAAGAAGAAGCAATGATGGTAGCTAGAGAAGAGAATTTGGGCGATGATGATCAAGCGCTTGCATCACATACAAATAAAGGTAAGAGAAAAGCTCATTCCCCCAGGAGGTTCCAAAAGTTTCAAAAAGGTCAAAGAGATTATTCAAATTTTAGATTTTATGGTTGTCAAGAGATGGGACATATTAAAATAAATTGTCCCCATAACAAGAAAGAACGAGTCAAAAAAGGAAAGTATAAAAGACATCATGCTCATTCCACTGAAGATGATGAACCAGTGAAAAATAAGAGAATAAAAGAAGATGATTGACATGAAGAATATGTTTTGATTTCAGATCTTACAGGGATGGTCACTCATGGAAGTGACACATGGATTGTAGACATCGGTGCTTCTAAGCACAAGATTGGTTACAAGGATTCTTTGTAGTGTCTAGTGGAGAAGGACTCACTTCATAAGGTGAAACTTGGAGATGACTACCAATAGCTAATTAAAGGTGTAGGTGAAGCCTCCTACAGGTTGGAATTCGGGAAGCCAATGAAGATGAAGGATGTGCTATATGTACCTGGTGTTAGCACTTAATTTAAAGTGTTAAAATTTTGACCTTTGACCAAATATCATATCTGGAAACACATATGATAAGGGCGCTACTAGAAGCATGACGTTCTTGTAGCACATCATTAATAAGATTTTATTAAGTTTTTGAACTCTTCGCCAGTTTGTACCAACTTCACAAAAATCTCCAGGTCCTTCGCTAACTTTGTCAAAATTCCCCATAGCTTCAAATTTTCAATTTGATGAAATCTTGTGAATTATCCTTTCCTTTCGAAATTCAAAATTCCATTGGTCAAGTCCAATTTTCTATCCAAAAGGCCAAAATTATTTTTTTGTTGCACGCAAAGTCAAAAAATTAAGTGAATAAATTATTATTTGTTTTTAAATCATTTTAAATGATTTTTATTATTGTTCACTTTTATAAAAATATTGGGTTCTACAAGAACAAGCCCAAGTTTCAAGCCTAACCATCAGATGAAGAGCCAAAGTATTGACAATGTTAACATCAATATTTTTAGGGTAAATTTTAGAGTTTGTCTAAGGTTTGAAAAGTCATGACATGGTCTTGGGAAGACCAAGGCATTTCAAAGTTGATTCAATGGTTTGTACGGGTCATTAAATACTATCAAGGTGAAGAAGTCGTTTAGAGGGTCCATAGGTGGTTTGTCATCATGAGGGATTTTTGCAAGGGACTTGTCTTGAGTCTAAGTCATATCCAAGTCATAATTTAAAAGCTAAAGTCTTGTCAAAGCATCATTTGTGGGCATAGTCACATATAAATTTGTTAGTACAGGTGTTTGATGGCTATTTGTGGCATATGTACCTTGGAAAGATAAAAAAATGGGCACGCTGTGCAAGTCACTCAAATAATGCAAGAGGTATTTTCAATTCAAATGGGTACCTTTTCCCTCTCAAACCCCTTCACATCAAGTCTTATATCTTTATCCATCATCCTTCACTCCTTTGCATGATTTTTTGTCCTGCGAACTGGTTTCTTTCCCCTTGGGAAAGCTCCAACAAACTTCTGTTATGCAAATCCTATTCTGTGCTACACATTTGTTGTGCATAATATTGCGCTATGCAAACCCATCACTATGAAAATCCCATTTCTTAGATCATTTCTCCTCACCTCATAACTAGTCACCAGTTGTGGTAAACACATGTGAAACCTAACCATCCATGCATTGATAACCTGCTAATTCAATTCCCTATTGCTTAATGAAGCTCTCTTTCTATTTTGAAACAAACCCTAGCCTTGTTAAGCCTATTGTGCAAGCTTACCCATTAGGTATTGAGAATCTCTTCCCCTGCCACAGGATCACATCCACCATACAAAGCTATTCATTCAACCATGACATCACAAGAGAAAAATAAGCACATAGGAGGGAATGTATTGAGGTATGAGCCATAAAGCCTCAAATTGGTGAACTCAGACCCTGCGTTTAGATTTTCTTTTGAGCATGCCAGATGCATTAGATTCTGTGAAAAAATCCAAGGATACAACCAACAACTGACAAGGGAGTTCACCCTGAAATACAATGGTTTCTAGACAACAATTGTTGGGGTCATCTTCCCAATTTCATAGGATTGAATATTTGCTACTACAAAGATCCTAATTCTAGGGGAAATATGGTTTAAAGGTATGCCTTTGGATTATGCATTTTATATTGATTTTCTTAAGCCTAAATACAAAAATCAGAAGATAGGAGCCACCATTCCTATGGAATATGTGTTAGATCCATATGAGAATTTGTTGAGGGTAATACAAAGATATTTCACTTGTGAGGGTAGGTTTGATAAAGTGTACTAGAAACATGTGAGAATCCTCATGCACTTCATAAGAAAAAAACCCTCTCAACTTGTCTTTTTACCTGTATATAAGCTTAGAAAAGATGGCAGACAATGTTGACCAACTTATAAGAAGATTGTTCCATTTCTCCTTATTCAAGCTACTAGTTTTTGAAGAACTCAGAAAACTAAACAAGGAATGGGATTCTTTCTTGTCCTCAGCTAATATTCCCCTAGAACCCAAAATAGATACCCCATTGTCTATTGAAATGGTGTCTCCTAGAATCTCAGGTAAAAAGGGAGAAAGTGTTGTAGAGAAAAGAAAATGGAAGGAAGTTGAAGGCTCTCCTCCAAGCCAACCATTTCCAAAGAAGGGTAGAAAAATTTTGTTCACTGATGAACCAAAAGAGACCCAGACACCTAGAAGGCCAACCAAAAGGTCAGCATCAAGAAATATTCCTACGACAGAGTGTGTTGATATTTCAGACCAAGGGATGGATGAAGGCCAAACCAAAGCAGGAGATAAAGACTCAGAAATAAGATAATTGCAACAACTCAGAGAGGCTCAACATGTGATTGCTCAGTTTTATGAAGAAAATAAAGAGTTGAAGAGGAAGCTAGCTGGGAGAGGTTTTGAAGAACAAACACCACAGAGAAAAGCAGGTCCTATACAAGAAATGTAAAACGAAAAGGAGGTCAGGAAAATCCCTAAGACTATAGTTTTGGTCAAGCCCACAACACCTTTGACAAGATCCTCAGCCAGGAAGAATAGACTAGACATACAAGGCAAGAAAGAATCAAGTGAGAGACCTCCTACTTCACCCACAGAAGGAGAAAAGAACATAAGATGGATGAATAAGAAGCTAAGAGAATATCAAGATCAGATCATCAAGCTCAGGGAAGAAAAGAGAATATCAGAGGTGTTAGCACTCTGTAAAATTGTTTGGCTGAGAAAACAAATGACAGAGGTAACCTACAGACCAACATTAAGACTCAAAACTAGCCTTTCCAACCTAGAGAGGGCTCTCTTTGAGACTTAGTCTCTAATAGATAATGACTTCGAATCGTTGGATAGATTTATTGTGTTTGTGAAATATTTCTAGTTTCCCTGGTGAGGAAATACAAAACCTTGGGCTGGAGTCAACCTCCTGAAAGTGAGAGAAATTAATGACTTGGTAGATGAAACTTTGAGAGGATAAAGGCTAAGCAGGCGATGGTCTTTCAGTTCAATGTCATTGTGTGTGGTGAGAGAAAGGGTACATAAAGCAACTCAGAGCACCATTAAAGATGAATTCTAAATTACTTAGAAGAAAACACAGAGTTTAAATGGCGAATTCTAAAGCACCGCACGATGAATTATAGACTTATTAAACGTTCCAATTTAAACAAAGGAGAGGCATGAATATATAGAACACATGAAGTACATGCATAGAAGGGTTCACAATACATCAAACCACCACCATTAAAATCTTTTCATTAAAGCCTAAGGACTTCTGCATAATATTTCAATCGGGTTCAAAGATTACATTCAATAGTCTACTGTCTATACTACTTTTCCAACCAACCCTATTTACATTGAAAAGATACAATATATAGAGAAAACCACACCCCTTTGGATACCTCACCTCAAACTACTTCTCTTAGAATTTTGGTTACGGTTATTCCCTGCCAGATGACCTTTCGATTAGAGTTTACTAAGATTGGAAACCTGACTACACCCAATCATTTCATAACTGACATATTCGTTATGATCGTTCAATCATAAGTACGTTTCGATCATCAGGAGGTGGTGCATCGGATTTTCCCTTTTGAGTGGTTTCCTGAATGATCGAGCACATTGTCAGGAACTCTGCCACCTAGTGTAACGGGCTCTGGTTGTTATTGCACAATCACTAGATGTATTATGCACGTGGTGATTTTGCGTGGAGGATGTTTGTTGGTTTTCTCTCATGCTTTCCAAGTGGAGAAGATGGTTGGGAGATGATGCATCTCCTCTAAAACTGTCATGTGTTTTGCCTACACTTGTCCTTCTCAGTAGCTGGGTTTACAACATCTGCGCGATGAATATCCACCACGCGGGTGCCCGTCAAAATTCTTGTTTCTCGACGGGAAACAAGACAGGAGGGGAGAAAAATTTCATGCCATGTTTAAAAATAAAAAAATGGGGTCATGTCAATCATGCCTTTGGCATCACCTGCAACTTTAATACTAGGATCATTTTCCTAAGAGACTAGTTTCGCCTTTTCATATTTCTCACTTGTCTCCACAAGACCACATTCCCTTTCATGTTTGTTTGAGCACTGGCAAGAGTCGCGCGGATGTTATCGATGGTCGGTCCACATTCCTTGAGGTTCTCCATGAATGTTTCCTCTGACATCCTTCGTTCCTCTCGTAGCCGAATGATTACATCTTATGCTTCTATGAGTTGTCTTTTGAGCCAATTTTCATTCCCTTCTCGGCTCTGCGACATTGTCGTTTCAACAGTATTTTCTGCTAATTGTTTTCTCAATTCTCTATTCTCTTGGTATAATTCGGAAATAGCAAGTTTCACTTGCTTTAGCTGCTGCAATGGCTTTTGAATATTTGTGTTTTCAGTGCCCGACCTTCTCTGTCTTTCACTAATTCCCCTGCTTGAAACTCAATAGGTTCAAGTTGAACGATGCGCATGAGTAACTTCTCAGCAACAGATTGGATGCATGGTTCACTGGGAGCTTGGGTATCCTAGGGCTTCTTGATCAACCTCAACCTACCTCTTTTCCGGGGCACTGGCTACTAAGATGATGAGTCTCCGATTTCCTTTCCCTTTCTTGCGGCCTCTTCCATTCTTGTTCCCACACTGCGAAATTTTTTTTCCCTGGTGGATAGAGGGAAGTCTCCTCTGGGGTCCCTAGGGATGTCGGATGAAATTAGGAATGAATCCCAGTGTTTGTCTAGCAATCTCAATTCCTCAACTACCAACAACTTGATCATCGATATATGGAATAATTTCTTCCTCGGTTGGTCGGATTCGGCCTAGACGTTGTTCGCCATCCTTCCTAGGATTCTATGCAAGAAGAAGGGTAAGTTCAAAGGCCTTTTCCCTGTGAAGTGCATCAACAACCTGATGTGATGTGGATATATTCTGTCATACCTTCTTTCACAAGTGAAGTACCTTCTAATCACCTTTAGGATCTTTTGGAAATATCCCAAAGATACCGACTCAGAATGCCCACTTTGATTTTCTCATTCAAGCAGTTTGGCTTGATAAAGTTTTAATAGCATAATATGTCCAGAGGCATGCCCTTATACCACCTTTAACTGCGGGGAGGGATATTTTTTGCGACTGACAAATTTTCCTCCATCACTCGGAATATGATTCCCGCAATGGTCGCGTGAAATCCATTAAATATGACAGTGAATTGTTCAACCAGTTTCGCATTGTATCCTTGAATTTTCTTGAAATAGCGCATACATCTAATCTATTCAAAAGATGCCCTAAAATTTGGATCTTCATTGATTAATTCCAAGTCCTGAGGTTTGGACCATACGGCTCTGCCACTTTGCGCCTTCTTCCTTATGCCTTCGGATGTTTTCATGATGCAAATGTGTATTTATTTCACGTGCATGGTAATGAATGATAACACCCTCTTTGCGCAACAAATGGAGAATTCTATACTTCGCAGAGACCTGTCGGAATGGAAATGACATAAAATTTGCATAAAAAGACAAAAAACCTCTAGGAATTCATTGCACGGCCTCTAGGCGCTACGAAAACTTTCAACGCAGAAGGAGGTCGATGTTGCGACAAAGGAAAAACCATAGGCTCATTGCAGTAGGGAAGCACGACATAAAGTTTTGGCATGGTGGCAAGGCGTTGATATATAGGTGGTGAGTTAGGGAATTTGTATGTGGAAAACAATTCAGTGCGATAGGGAAAAACTCCAAAGAAAAGAGGCTGACTGCAAGAAGAACTATCGCCCAACGCACTAGCTCACGACAACTCCAACAGGCATCAAACCGTGACTGAAAATGAAGGAGACACAGAAATATTGAATGAACATACTCACAACATAACTGATGGAAATTGACTTTCCCACAACGAAAGGACCCAGGACTGCAGAAACAATCACAAACAATGCACAAACTTAGATAGTAAAGGAGAAACATGCAGGGTGACTGGTATTTGTAATTGAACAAGAAAGGGATGGAATCATGGAAGAGGACGATAAATCCATGGTAATGAGAAGTTTAGAAGTGGGTTGAAGATTTGCGTAGCACACTCATGCGACGAGTACACTTTGAAGTGTGAAAAGTACAGATGATAAGAGCTGCATAGTATACATGATATGAGCTCTATGATTTTTTAACCTTTCTAACTTCGTAATTAGGTGATGATGGTAGCTATATCTGTCGATGTGACCTTTATTCTAAAAA
>ML788975.1:316867-328902 GCA_009831015.1 Picea engelmannii
GATGTGAGAGTTATTTCATTTAAAAAAAAGGCATAAACGGTAACCAAAGGACCACGTGATAGTGTAAATTGCTTTATGAAGTGACCCACTTTTATAAAGAGAAGTGGAGATCACTTTTATAATGAAATTACTTTATAAAAGAAAAGCTACATGCAAAATAAATAACTCTAAAATAAAATATTAAATCTACTTATAGTGATTCACTTTTATACTTGAGGTGAAATACAATTTACAATTTTAGCACGAATTTTTTCAAAAAAGGTAACAAAAGAGAGACTTGAACTCAAGACCTCTTACTTAATACGGAAACTTTTAACCAAATGGTCTAGCAAAACATATTGTATTTTTTAGGAAAAGGATTGTTGTTTTTGTTGTTGTTCTAAAAAAAGAGCGTGCTAAAAAAAAAACTCTTTTCACACAAGCAAAAAAGTTTGTTTCTCGATGACAACAAGGGTTAGATCTCAGTTAGCTTACCAAGAAGATGCACCTTTTCCTATTTTTTTTCTGAATTGTTGAGATTGCACAGGGCACGGGGAAAACAACATACGCAGATCTAAAAGAGTAGCAACTTGAAAATAAATAATACAAAACCGAAATAAAACAAAAATGATACTCTGCAAAATTTTTAAAAAATGCGTATTCAGGCTTTAAACCTCCAGATTTGACTGAAATGGCCGTATCTTGGGAAAACAGAAACCTTTTCGAGTGAAACGAAAAAGTGTTCCTGACTAAAACGAGTGCTCCGGGCGCAATGGAACAGTCCTATCAGTCCAAAAATGACATAAAATGGAGATGCGACAACCAGCTTCACAATCTTGATCTACAACATGAGCAAGTCTTCAAACAGACTCTGATACCATGTTTGAAAACACATGTATTCCAATAGAGGATGAATACCTTCAGTAACCACTCACATAACTAGTTCAAATATCAACACACCTATGTTTTCCAGTGGTAAAACCCCTACGGGGAAGCATCCACAGCCCCAACCAACGCGACCACTTGGAGCAGTTTATTAATGCAAAAGAAAAATTCTACGAAGAGATTTTACAAGAGATTTTCTCACAATCGATCATCAAAAAATGACCCTCTATGCTCTTTAAATAGAGATCGTGGACCAATTGGGTGTTAATATACAGATCAATGGTCGTTAAGATCGAGGAGAATATGAACCGTCAAATCACTCTATGTCGAGAACATATCGTGACCGTCGGATTTCCTAATTACAAATGCATACTAATGCATACTTAAGAAACACACTTTTACCTAATGACACATTAAACCAAGTAGATCTTAACTAACTCCTAAGTGTCTAAATATCCTAACATTTCCAAGAATAAGTTGAGGAGCCAGAGGGAGATGAGGACAAAGAAAAATACAGGAAAACGTGATTAGAGCAAAGAGGATCATTGTTGATTCTATCAAGGATAATTTGATCCCTCACGCATCATCCAAGAAGACTCCAAAGAATATGTTTTATGCACTATCCGAGTTTTTTGAAGGGAAGAACATTAGTCAAAAGATGACATTGAGAACACAACTAAAGAACGTGAAGATGCATAGTTCAGAAACTATCCAATCCTAATTCACAAGGGTGTCTCAACTTAATGAAAAACACACAGTTGAAGAGGAGGAACTAGTGATGACTACCTTGAATGGTCTTCCAAGGTCATGGGAATATTTCATTCAAGGAATCTTTTCTAGAAGGAAGTTGATGAAGTTTAGCAGATCGCGGGAGGATTACACACAAGAAGAAGCAATGATGGTAGCTAGAGAAGAGAATTTGGGCGATGATGATCAAGCGCTTGCATCACATACAAATAAAGGTAAGAGAAAAGCTCATTCCCCCAGGAGGTTCCAAAAGTTTCAAAAAGGTCAAAGAGATTATTCAAATTTTAGATTTTATGGTTGTCAAGAGATGGGACATATTAAAATAAATTGTCCCCATAACAAGAAAGAACGAGTCAAAAAAGGAAAGTATAAAAGACATCATGCTCATTCCACTGAAGATGATGAACCAGTGAAAAATAAGAGAATAAAAGAAGATGATTGACATGAAGAATATGTTTTGATTTCAGATCTTACAGGGATGGTCACTCATGGAAGTGACACATGGATTGTAGACATCGGTGCTTCTAAGCACAAGATTGGTTACAAGGATTCTTTGTAGTGTCTAGTGGAGAAGGACTCACTTCATAAGGTGAAACTTGGAGATGACTACCAATAGCTAATTAAAGGTGTAGGTGAAGCCTCCTACAGGTTGGAATTCGGGAAGCCAATGAAGATGAAGGATGTGCTATATGTACCTGGTGTTAGCACTTAATTTAAAGTGTTAAAATTTTGACCTTTGACCAAATATCATATCTGGAAACACATATGATAAGGGCGCTACTAGAAGCATGACGTTCTTGTAGCACATCATTAATAAGATTTTATTAAGTTTTTGAACTCTTCGCCAGTTTGTACCAACTTCACAAAAATCTCCAGGTCCTTCGCTAACTTTGTCAAAATTCCCCATAGCTTCAAATTTTCAATTTGATGAAATCTTGTGAATTATCCTTTCCTTTCGAAATTCAAAATTCCATTGGTCAAGTCCAATTTTCTATCCAAAAGGCCAAAATTATTTTTTTGTTGCACGCAAAGTCAAAAAATTAAGTGAATAAATTATTATTTGTTTTTAAATCATTTTAAATGATTTTTATTATTGTTCACTTTTATAAAAATATTGGGTTCTACAAGAACAAGCCCAAGTTTCAAGCCTAACCATCAGATGAAGAGCCAAAGTATTGACAATGTTAACATCAATATTTTTAGGGTAAATTTTAGAGTTTGTCTAAGGTTTGAAAAGTCATGACATGGTCTTGGGAAGACCAAGGCATTTCAAAGTTGATTCAATGGTTTGTACGGGTCATTAAATACTATCAAGGTGAAGAAGTCGTTTAGAGGGTCCATAGGTGGTTTGTCATCATGAGGGATTTTTGCAAGGGACTTGTCTTGAGTCTAAGTCATATCCAAGTCATAATTTAAAAGCTAAAGTCTTGTCAAAGCATCATTTGTGGGCATAGTCACATATAAATTTGTTAGTACAGGTGTTTGATGGCTATTTGTGGCATATGTACCTTGGAAAGATAAAAAAATGGGCACGCTGTGCAAGTCACTCAAATAATGCAAGAGGTATTTTCAATTCAAATGGGTACCTTTTCCCTCTCAAACCCCTTCACATCAAGTCTTATATCTTTATCCATCATCCTTCACTCCTTTGCATGATTTTTTGTCCTGCGAACTGGTTTCTTTCCCCTTGGGAAAGCTCCAACAAACTTCTGTTATGCAAATCCTATTCTGTGCTACACATTTGTTGTGCATAATATTGCGCTATGCAAACCCATCACTATGAAAATCCCATTTCTTAGATCATTTCTCCTCACCTCATAACTAGTCACCAGTTGTGGTAAACACATGTGAAACCTAACCATCCATGCATTGATAACCTGCTAATTCAATTCCCTATTGCTTAATGAAGCTCTCTTTCTATTTTGAAACAAACCCTAGCCTTGTTAAGCCTATTGTGCAAGCTTACCCATTAGGTATTGAGAATCTCTTCCCCTGCCACAGGATCACATCCACCATACAAAGCTATTCATTCAACCATGACATCACAAGAGAAAAATAAGCACATAGGAGGGAATGTATTGAGGTATGAGCCATAAAGCCTCAAATTGGTGAACTCAGACCCTGCGTTTAGATTTTCTTTTGAGCATGCCAGATGCATTAGATTCTGTGAAAAAATCCAAGGATACAACCAACAACTGACAAGGGAGTTCACCCTGAAATACAATGGTTTCTAGACAACAATTGTTGGGGTCATCTTCCCAATTTCATAGGATTGAATATTTGCTACTACAAAGATCCTAATTCTAGGGGAAATATGGTTTAAAGGTATGCCTTTGGATTATGCATTTTATATTGATTTTCTTAAGCCTAAATACAAAAATCAGAAGATAGGAGCCACCATTCCTATGGAATATGTGTTAGATCCATATGAGAATTTGTTGAGGGTAATACAAAGATATTTCACTTGTGAGGGTAGGTTTGATAAAGTGTACTAGAAACATGTGAGAATCCTCATGCACTTCATAAGAAAAAAACCCTCTCAACTTGTCTTTTTACCTGTATATAAGCTTAGAAAAGATGGCAGACAATGTTGACCAACTTATAAGAAGATTGTTCCATTTCTCCTTATTCAAGCTACTAGTTTTTGAAGAACTCAGAAAACTAAACAAGGAATGGGATTCTTTCTTGTCCTCAGCTAATATTCCCCTAGAACCCAAAATAGATACCCCATTGTCTATTGAAATGGTGTCTCCTAGAATCTCAGGTAAAAAGGGAGAAAGTGTTGTAGAGAAAAGAAAATGGAAGGAAGTTGAAGGCT
The DNA here is from genome assembly GCA_009831015.1 of Picea engelmannii. Classification (NCBI taxonomy): domain Eukaryota; kingdom Viridiplantae; phylum Streptophyta; class Pinopsida; order Pinales; family Pinaceae; genus Picea; species Picea engelmannii. Next base: position 321,297 of record ML788975.1, read on the forward strand.
CTCCTCCAAGCCAACCATTTCCAAAGAAGGGTAGAAAAATTTTGTTCACTGATGAACCAAAAGAGACCCAGACACCTAGAAGGCCAACCAAAAGGTCAGCATCAAGAAATATTCCTACGACAGAGTGTGTTGATATTTCAGACCAAGGGATGGATGAAGGCCAAACCAAAGCAGGAGATAAAGACTCAGAAATAAGATAATTGCAACAACTCAGAGAGGCTCAACATGTGATTGCTCAGTTTTATGAAGAAAATAAAGAGTTGAAGAGGAAGCTAGCTGGGAGAGGTTTTGAAGAACAAACACCACAGAGAAAAGCAGGTCCTATACAAGAAATGTAAAACGAAAAGGAGGTCAGGAAAATCCCTAAGACTATAGTTTTGGTCAAGCCCACAACACCTTTGACAAGATCCTCAGCCAGGAAGAATAGACTAGACATACAAGGCAAGAAAGAATCAAGTGAGAGACCTCCTACTTCACCCACAGAAGGAGAAAAGAACATAAGATGGATGAATAAGAAGCTAAGAGAATATCAAGATCAGATCATCAAGCTCAGGGAAGAAAAGAGAATATCAGAGGTGTTAGCACTCTGTAAAATTGTTTGGCTGAGAAAACAAATGACAGAGGTAACCTACAGACCAACATTAAGACTCAAAACTAGCCTTTCCAACCTAGAGAGGGCTCTCTTTGAGACTTAGTCTCTAATAGATAATGACTTCGAATCGTTGGATAGATTTATTGTGTTTGTGAAATATTTCTAGTTTCCCTGGTGAGGAAATACAAAACCTTGGGCTGGAGTCAACCTCCTGAAAGTGAGAGAAATTAATGACTTGGTAGATGAAACTTTGAGAGGATAAAGGCTAAGCAGGCGATGGTCTTTCAGTTCAATGTCATTGTGTGTGGTGAGAGAAAGGGTACATAAAGCAACTCAGAGCACCATTAAAGATGAATTCTAAATTACTTAGAAGAAAACACAGAGTTTAAATGGCGAATTCTAAAGCACCGCACGATGAATTATAGACTTATTAAACGTTCCAATTTAAACAAAGGAGAGGCATGAATATATAGAACACATGAAGTACATGCATAGAAGGGTTCACAATACATCAAACCACCACCATTAAAATCTTTTCATTAAAGCCTAAGGACTTCTGCATAATATTTCAATCGGGTTCAAAGATTACATTCAATAGTCTACTGTCTATACTACTTTTCCAACCAACCCTATTTACATTGAAAAGATACAATATATAGAGAAAACCACACCCCTTTGGATACCTCACCTCAAACTACTTCTCTTAGAATTTTGGTTACGGTTATTCCCTGCCAGATGACCTTTCGATTAGAGTTTACTAAGATTGGAAACCTGACTACACCCAATCATTTCATAACTGACATATTCGTTATGATCGTTCAATCATAAGTACGTTTCGATCATCAGGAGGTGGTGCATCGGATTTTCCCTTTTGAGTGGTTTCCTGAATGATCGAGCACATTGTCAGGAACTCTGCCACCTAGTGTAACGGGCTCTGGTTGTTATTGCACAATCACTAGATGTATTATGCACGTGGTGATTTTGCGTGGAGGATGTTTGTTGGTTTTCTCTCATGCTTTCCAAGTGGAGAAGATGGTTGGGAGATGATGCATCTCCTCTAAAACTGTCATGTGTTTTGCCTACACTTGTCCTTCTCAGTAGCTGGGTTTACAACATCTGCGCGATGAATATCCACCACGCGGGTGCCCGTCAAAATTCTTGTTTCTCGACGGGAAACAAGACAGGAGGGGAGAAAAATTTCATGCCATGTTTAAAAATAAAAAAATGGGGTCATGTCAATCATGCCTTTGGCATCACCTGCAACTTTAATACTAGGATCATTTTCCTAAGAGACTAGTTTCGCCTTTTCATATTTCTCACTTGTCTCCACAAGACCACATTCCCTTTCATGTTTGTTTGAGCACTGGCAAGAGTCGCGCGGATGTTATCGATGGTCGGTCCACATTCCTTGAGGTTCTCCATGAATGTTTCCTCTGACATCCTTCGTTCCTCTCGTAGCCGAATGATTACATCTTATGCTTCTATGAGTTGTCTTTTGAGCCAATTTTCATTCCCTTCTCGGCTCTGCGACATTGTCGTTTCAACAGTATTTTCTGCTAATTGTTTTCTCAATTCTCTATTCTCTTGGTATAATTCGGAAATAGCAAGTTTCACTTGCTTTAGCTGCTGCAATGGCTTTTGAATATTTGTGTTTTCAGTGCCCGACCTTCTCTGTCTTTCACTAATTCCCCTGCTTGAAACTCAATAGGTTCAAGTTGAACGATGCGCATGAGTAACTTCTCAGCAACAGATTGGATGCATGGTTCACTGGGAGCTTGGGTATCCTAGGGCTTCTTGATCAACCTCAACCTACCTCTTTTCCGGGGCACTGGCTACTAAGATGATGAGTCTCCGATTTCCTTTCCCTTTCTTGCGGCCTCTTCCATTCTTGTTCCCACACTGCGAAATTTTTTTTCCCTGGTGGATAGAGGGAAGTCTCCTCTGGGGTCCCTAGGGATGTCGGATGAAATTAGGAATGAATCCCAGTGTTTGTCTAGCAATCTCAATTCCTCAACTACCAACAACTTGATCATCGATATATGGAATAATTTCTTCCTCGGTTGGTCGGATTCGGCCTAGACGTTGTTCGCCATCCTTCCTAGGATTCTATGCAAGAAGAAGGGTAAGTTCAAAGGCCTTTTCCCTGTGAAGTGCATCAACAACCTGATGTGATGTGGATATATTCTGTCATACCTTCTTTCACAAGTGAAGTACCTTCTAATCACCTTTAGGATCTTTTGGAAATATCCCAAAGATACCGACTCAGAATGCCCACTTTGATTTTCTCATTCAAGCAGTTTGGCTTGATAAAGTTTTAATAGCATAATATGTCCAGAGGCATGCCCTTATACCACCTTTAACTGCGGGGAGGGATATTTTTTGCGACTGACAAATTTTCCTCCATCACTCGGAATATGATTCCCGCAATGGTCGCGTGAAATCCATTAAATATGACAGTGAATTGTTCAACCAGTTTCGCATTGTATCCTTGAATTTTCTTGAAATAGCGCATACATCTAATCTATTCAAAAGATGCCCTAAAATTTGGATCTTCATTGATTAATTCCAAGTCCTGAGGTTTGGACCATACGGCTCTGCCACTTTGCGCCTTCTTCCTTATGCCTTCGGATGTTTTCATGATGCAAATGTGTATTTATTTCACGTGCATGGTAATGAATGATAACACCCTCTTTGCGCAACAAATGGAGAATTCTATACTTCGCAGAGACCTGTCGGAATGGAAATGACATAAAATTTGCATAAAAAGACAAAAAACCTCTAGGAATTCATTGCACGGCCTCTAGGCGCTACGAAAACTTTCAACGCAGAAGGAGGTCGATGTTGCGACAAAGGAAAAACCATAGGCTCATTGCAGTAGGGAAGCACGACATAAAGTTTTGGCATGGTGGCAAGGCGTTGATATATAGGTGGTGAGTTAGGGAATTTGTATGTGGAAAACAATTCAGTGCGATAGGGAAAAACTCCAAAGAAAAGAGGCTGACTGCAAGAAGAACTATCGCCCAACGCACTAGCTCACGACAACTCCAACAGGCATCAAACCGTGACTGAAAATGAAGGAGACACAGAAATATTGAATGAACATACTCACAACATAACTGATGGAAATTGACTTTCCCACAACGAAAGGACCCAGGACTGCAGAAACAATCACAAACAATGCACAAACTTAGATAGTAAAGGAGAAACATGCAGGGTGACTGGTATTTGTAATTGAACAAGAAAGGGATGGAATCATGGAAGAGGACGATAAATCCATGGTAATGAGAAGTTTAGAAGTGGGTTGAAGATTTGCGTAGCACACTCATGCGACGAGTACACTTTGAAGTGTGAAAAGTACAGATGATAAGAGCTGCATAGTATACATGATATGAGCTCTATGATTTTTTAACCTTTCTAACTTCGTAATTAGGTGATGATGGTAGCTATATCTGTCGATGTGACCTTTATTCTAAAAAATTTCCTCAACCTTAGGCACGTAAATTCCCTCTTTCTGACAGGACTCGACCCTTTGGGAAAAGGACCTTTACAAGTCGCACATGAACAATTATGACACCCTTTCTCAACTGCAAGGGCTGGACCCGCCACTTGATGATTTCAACCCATTTTCTATTCAGTACCCAACCTCACATGCTTCGACACATGAACTACGATTCATCTAGGACTGACTCTATCTAAAAAAATTACGGTGTTAATAGTTGGCTCCAATGGGGATGCTATTCTCTCAGTGAGGTGGAAAAGAAAAACAGACCAGGTGCCTGACCATTGGGCTTTATTTGATTTGCAGACTCTAAAACAACGAAAAAGACTCATCCTAGACCTTATTGACATAGTCACGACCAGACTCAGGATAAACTTAAGGCCTTCACTTCGGGCTTCAATTTTCTGTCAACTACTGACTCGAAACATCTCTTTGAAAACATAAAAAATGGTTATTTGCAATGACATGACATACTAAAAAATACCATACTAAACTAGATAATGTTTAAAGAACCTACCATTTACAGGTCCACCACCAGTGAGCTCTTCGTTAATCTCTTGTAGCAAATATGGGTTGTTCCCGTGATACGCGACAATCCTGAATGGCCCCATCCAAAGATGATCAAACTTTCCATGTTTCCCTTTGTCTTCATTCCTCGCATCCCACTTTAGTACCAGATCATTTACCTTGAAATCCTCCTGCTTGGTGTGTTTGTTGAAACTTTTCTTCATTATGTCTTGGTGAAGATGTGATTGGTTGAAAACTTGTTCCCTCATTTGTTGCACCTGAACCAATTGGTTTATTTGCCTTTGAGCGTCGTTTGGTCCAAATTCTTCCTCTTGAAACAATCTCCTAACTGACAATCCCCATGAAGTGGGGAAAATTGATTCAGTGCCATATACAATTTGGAAAGGCGATGTGGATATGGACTTCTTGATAGTGAATATGTCAACCCATAGTGAATAGATAAGCTTCTTGTGCCAAGCATTCTTGTTGTCCTGCAGGAGTTTCTTAATAATCCTGGTTAAAATTTTGTTAGATGATTCCGCCAATCCATTACCCTGTGGGTAATTAGCTGTAGAATGTCCCAGGGTTATGTTGTAATCATTACAAAACTTCTCCATATTCTTATACTTGAACACCGTTGCATTATCTGTGATGATCTTGGTTGGGCAACCAAATCTAGAAAGGATATTGGTCTCTATAAACTGAATGATAACTGTGTCTGTAGCTTTCCTTGTGGTTCGATCCATTTGGTGAAGAGTTCATGGTCGTTAGTATCCATATATGATGAGCTGAAGATGGCGGATGAATCTCTCCTATAAAATCTAGATCCCATTGCATTAACGATGCTTCGACATTGATAGGCTCTAAAGGCAGGGGTTGCAACTTTCTTTTCCCATCAAATATCTAGCATTCGTGGCAACCAGAAACTTCCTCGTATATGTCTGCAAAAATACTAGGCCAATAGAATCTATCCATCAAGATTTTGTATGTGGTGGTCTTCCAGTAATGATGCCCCCCACAGTCTCCTTTTTGGAAATCCTTGATAGCCCATTTTTTGTCTTCCTCCAAAAAACAATTTCGCAAAATCCCTCATGGATCCTTACAATACAGAGAATTGTCTAGGATGAAAAACTTAGCCACTTTCAACTTCAAAAATATGACTTTGGTTTTTCTCAACCCTGAAGGAGCTTGCTAGTTCCTTAACACGTAAATAATGTCAGTGTACGAAGGTGAATCGCTGAATTTATGAGATACTTGCTTGATCGTTTCTTCTAGTGGATTCTCTGACAGATCGACAATGAAATTTATTCCCAAAAAATCACAGTCCGACTGCACCATCAATTTTGCAAGCCCCTGACCCTTAATCAACTTTGTAGGCTTGATTTTGAGGTCATATTCCAACATGATTGCGATCCATTTACCCCTTCTCCCTTCAGGATTAGGCTGAGTCAGGATATCCTTGACAAAATTGCTAGGAACATAAGCAATGACGTGAGAATGCAGTATATAAGTCTGGAATTCCTTGAGGGCCTTCACCAAGGAATACACTTATTTTTCCATGATATTGTTCCTTAGTAGAGAGTCTCTCAATGTCCTGCTGAAATACGCTATAGGATTTTCGAAATTCTTCTCATCCTTCTATAAAAAGATGCCAATGATGGTATGTTCTGAGGCGAAGGAAACTAAGATAAATTCCTTTTTGAAATATGGGTTGGGTAATTTTGGAGCTTTGGTCAACTCCACCTTGATGTCTTTGAATGATTTCTTGGCTTCAGGAGTCCATTTTATCTCATTTCCTTTCCTGAGCATATTCATGATGTGCTTTATAATCTCAGCCAAATTTGGAATGAACCTCCTCAGAAAATTTACCTTTCCTAGGAAATACTGCACCTCTTTCTTGCTCCTAGGAGTGTTTATCTTCAAAATCCCTTCCACCATGTTGGGGTCTATATTTATGCCTTCCTATGACATGATGTGTCCCAACAAATTTCCATCTTGCATCCCAAAATTTGATTTTTTCGGATTTAAAAAGATGCCAAACTTTCTGCATTTCTGGAAAACCTTCTTTAGATGTTCAAGATGTTGTTCACCGGAATCAGAAAATGTAATGATCCCAAGCCATTATGCAAGGATCATCACTATTTTGGTGTGTTTTTAAAAAAATTTCTGAGTGAGGTATTTCGTCAAACACTTTGCTGATCTACCTTTTAGATGTGTTTATATGTGTGTATGCAACAAATAACAGAAAGACATAACCATGGAACATACCTCAACCATATGCAATAAGATAGACAAGCCAAAACATCTCAATTCTTCTTTATTCATAAAATAGAGAAACCTGCTACAATGAAGATGTCGATCTGGAATGCTCAACAGATGGCCAAGAAGATAGAAAATAGATAAGAGCTTCTACAAAATGCTCCCTCTAATACAAAAGATGCCTCCAAAGGCTGAATAAGAAATGAAGATCAATACAAGCAGATCTGAATGCCAAACTCTCCAGCTGAAGAATGCCACGCTCCAATAGAAGGTTGAAACCCTCAACAACTCGACCCTCCTGCCAAAAGTGTCCAATCACCCTAAGAAATATGCCAACTGATAGATCGAGTGATGGTAAGAACAACCTAGGTGCCCGAATCTCCAAGATCCCTCTCAATCTCTGTAGATCTGAAATCCCCCACTGAATGGTGTGCCCCACTGGATGACTGAAGCCCTAGATAATTCGACCCTATTGTAGGAGGCCTCCAAATGATTTGAAACTCTCCATAAATATAGATCGGGACACTGCAAGTCAATAGGTGAAGTCTCAGGGTCATATCTAAAGTGTAACCCCCCCAAACAGACTAGTTCTGGATCTCAAAAATTCCCTCCTTCTCTTCAATTCACCCCACTGCTCAAGAAATAATCTGAGCCATAAAACTATCTCAAAAAGCACTAGATCTGATGTCCAAGGCCCTGTAATGAAAACCCAAGTGATAGAATCCTCAACGGCCCTGCCAATCTCCTAC
>ML788975.1:344775-354918 GCA_009831015.1 Picea engelmannii
TGCATTTGATTTTGAAATAGAAAAAAATGGATGTGAAGACAACATTCCTACATGGGGATCTGGAAGAAGAAATCTATATGAAGCAACCAGAAAGTTATGTTGTGAAGGGAAAGAAGGAGCTGGTATGCAAGCTGAAAAAATCCCTGTATGGTTTAAAACAATCACCAACGATTTGGTATAAAAAATTTGATACTTATATGCTGGGACTTGGCTACACAAGAAGCAAAGACGATCACTGTGTGTATTTTAAATTAATTGGTGATCATTTGATTTATTTGGTCTTGTATGTGGATGACATGTTGTTGATAGGAAACAACAAGGAGATTATCCAGGATGTGAAAACTCAGTTGTCCTCTAAATTTGACATGAAGGATCTCGGTGCTTCAAATTTCATTTTGGGCATGGAAATTAAAAGAGATCGGAAAAAGAGGAAACTCTGGTTAAATCAGAGAAAATATGTCGAGACAATATTGCAGAGGTTTAATATGCAGGAATGCAAACTGGTCAAGGTTCCTATTCTTGTTGGTGTAAACTTATCTGCAGATCAGTGTCCCAAGACACATGAAGAAGAGGAGGACATGTCTCATGTTCCATATGCCAGTGCAGTTGGCAGTTTGATGTATGCAATGGTTTGTACTAGACTGGACATTGCACATGCTGTGGGAGTTTTGAGCAGGTATATGTCAAAACCAGGGAAGGCGCATTGGACAACATTAAAAAGGGTTTTCAGGTATTTGCGTGGCACTGCTAGCTATGGATTGTGCTATGAAGGAAGATCAGGATTGGACAGAGTGGTGGATATACATGGATTTGTGGATGCAGACTGGGCAGGAGATTTGGATCATAGGAGATCTACAAGTGGGTATGTATTTAACCTGTTTGGAGGAGAAATAAGTTGGATGAGCAAAAGACAGGTTGTAGTGGCACTTTCAACTACAGAAGATGAATACATGGCAACCACTCATTGCAAGTAAGGAAGTAGTATGGTTACAAAGATTGTGTTTAGGTATTGGGTTGGTACAACAAGCTATAAGAATATATTGTGACAGTCAGAGTGCAATTTTTCTGGCAAAGAACCCAGCTCATCATTCAAAGACAAAACATATTGATATTCAATATCACTTTGTGAGAGACATGGTTGAAGAAAAGAAAGTATTACTGATGAAGGTGGACACTTTGAAGAATGTTGTTGATTCATTAACAAAATCTGTGAGCACTGAGTAGTTCTCTTGGTGTAGAGGATCCATGGGCATTGCTGCCCTGGATTGTTGACTATGTAACCCTGTAACCCACTGTGTGCAAAGAAAACAACAAGTGGGAGAATGTTGGGTATGTGTTGTATTCTTTTCATGAGTAGTAGTGTTTGAGCGTTTGCGTCGGGCGTGTAAGGGGGCGGAGCCCTCGAAATTTTTTTTTCGCATCGGGACCGCATTATATTTAGGTGGTTTTTCGACACATGGTTTCTTTGCCGATGGTTTTCTATTTCCGGTTAAGGAATTAGGGTTTTGGACTAATCCAGGTCATTGGGTTAGGGTTTTGGATGCTGTTGGCTTCTATATGTATTTTGTATTGTAAAAATTGTAACACAATGAATGAATATAGAATATGTTGGTTTTCCCAGTTTGGGTTTCCAGGGGAAAAATCTCTGTGTAATGTTTGTATTTGCCATTGTATATTTTTTGTTCTTTACTAAATTTTTGTTTGCAATAGATATTGTACAAGGTTAGAATTTACAATCACCACGTCCATGACCAGATATTTCTATGGAATTTGAGATAATGACACGACCAAGTCTTTGATCAAACCCAAACATTTCACCTTTCTTGAGTTGAAAGAGAAAAAATCTTTATAAGGTCTTGTGACGTCCAAGCCTAACTCATCAATGACCACTTTTAGCATGAGATTATGTGACACACCTGAATCCAACATGGAGTTATGCAAAGTGATGTCATGAATTTTGAGACTGGCATATGAAGGAGGAATATCATTAGTATTGCCAATTTCTTCTACGCATGGACGAAATAATATGGCAAGGTGGTCGTCTTGGATGTTCAGGGTGTCGGGAGCTTCCTCCATATTAAAATCTTAATGATCTCGTTTCTATATTCTCCCTTCTTGATTAGCTCATTAAAAGGAACAAAGATTTTGATTTTGGCCATTTCGCTCTCAAAAATAAAAGGAGGAGGAGATTTATCTACCTCTCTGACACTCGTTTCCTTACTTGCCTCAGGAAATTTCTTTAGGGATTCTTCCTTTGATTTTCCTTTCTTTGTCGCGTCCATTGTTGAATTATCTTTCTTTGGTTGGCTTGAAGAAGGAGTATTCACCTGGGGTTCCTTTGTGGGATTTGTCTTCGGAGGCTCTGCACGTGTTTTTCTACTCATGAGGTTATATTTCTTTCGAAAATGCATGATTGCATTGTGATATCCCTTCTTGAACTCCTCTATTTCCGAAGACAACGTATCATCATTCTCCAACATAAAACCATTGTTCGTGTCCATAAATTGATCGTGTTCTCCTTTTGTTAAGAACATGTATGTATTTGTATCATCGCAGTAGTGCATCTGGTCTCAGATCATCTTATCAAAGTCTTCATTTGCATATTTGTTTTGGAAAGGGGGTCATATCTATTGATCACCTTGATCTCTCTGGTCCCTTTCCCTGATCTGCAGAACTAGAGCTCTTCTAAAGTTTTGATTCCTAGGTTGAAAATCATTTTTTTCCCTAGTGGCAGGCTTGTTCTCCACAAACATTATTTCCATAATATTTTCCATGGTCTTCATAATCAAGTCGAATATTTCTTTTGATGACCAAGACGTAGAGGGTTTTGACTCCCCTTGGGGCTTCTTCCTATTTCTGTCAAAATTTTGTTTGATCTTTCCCATCACCATCAGATTTACTTCAACTTCAATTGCATTGCTCATCATAGCGCCTAAGGTATTAGATCTTCTTTCTCTCAGTAGCAAGGCAAATTCACTATGAAAATAATGAACATATCGAAGTTGGGTAGCTCTGGGAGGCAGTTTGACTTTCGTGGGGATTGAGTTCTAAACCTTCATGAATTTGGCCGAAAAATCTTGCACCGTTTCCTCTGGTGATATTTTTATATTGTTGTATTGAGTTAGTAATTGCAGAGGATTTTTTTATCACCCCATCTGGCCAGAAACAGTGTTTCAAACTCTGCAAAATCACGGATGCTCACTACTCGAAGGGCCTTGAACCATTGGTTTACCTCCCTCGAGAGGCTCTGTGCAAACAATATTATTTTTTCGTCCTCATGATCGACCTCTTCCATGTCAACAAAATCGTTAAACCAATCCAAGTGATTTTGAGCAGAAGCATTTCCCTCGGCATCATATAACTTGATCCTCTGATTATAGTTTTGAGGCAAATCATGTAGTTGGGTTGGTAAGGCAAGAGGGGAAAATCTAGCGGCCATGACTCTAGAAGGGTTTTGAGATTGTTGGGTGGTTCAAATGGGGATTATGGCAGTTCGTGGGGGGTTATTTGGTATTAAATATTGGAACCTCTTCTCATCGAAGACTATTTCATCCAAGTGAGATTTTGATCTAGACCTAAACAGAGTTTGTTCGAATAGTGTATCGAAGTCAATGTCATCGATGCTTTGTACTCCGTCCTTGGGTAAAGATAAGTTTTTTTCCAGTTAATAGAATGGGTCTAGTATTTGTTCCTTTTCTTTGCGCAAAATTTTTTTGGGATCAGACACGGGCGCTACAGTCTCTGGATTAGGATTTTCTCTGGTATAAACTTTCTTTGGAGAGAGGATTTCTGATTCTGACTACTCTTTGCTATTGGTCTTATTTATTGGAGTCACCAGGGTAAAAAGGTTTCAACTAATATAGACGTCTGACCCATTGTTACCCTCAGGGGTCACAACTATAGATTTAGTCGTTTTCCTAGGGAAATGTTTTTCAATTTCATCCCCGACAATGGCGCCAAGATGTTAGCACTCTGTAAATTTGTTTGGTTGAGAAAAAAAACGACAGAGGTAACCTACAGACCAACTTTAAGACTAAAAACTAGCCTTTCCAACCTAGAGAGGGCTCTCTCTGAGACTTAGTCTCTAACAGATAATGACTTTGAATTGTTGGCTAGATTTATTGTGTTTGTGAAATGTTTCTAGTTTCGCTAGCAAGGAAATACAAAACCTTGGGCCATGGAGTTAACCTCCTGAAAGTGAGAGAAATTAATGACTTGGTAGATGAAACTTTGAGAGGATAAAGGCTAAGAAGGTGATGGTCTTTCAGTTCAATGTCGTTGTGTGTGGCAAGAGAAAGGGTACATAAAGCAACTCAGAGCACCATTAAAGATGAATTTTAAATTACTTAGAAGAAAACACAGAGTTTAAATGGCGAGTCTAAAGCACCGCACGATGAATTATAGACTTATTAAACATTCCAATTTAAACAAAGGAAAGGCATGAATATATAGAACATAGGAAGTACATACATAGAAGGGATCAAAATACATCAAACCACCACCATTAGAATCTTTTAGTCAAAGCCTCTGGACTTCTACATCATATTTCAATCGGGTTCGAAGATTACATTCAATAGTCTACTGTCTATACTACTTTTCCAACCAACTCTGCTTACATTGAAATGATACAATATATAGAGAAAACCACACCCCTTGGGCTACCCCGCTTCAAACTACTTCTCCTAGAATTTCATTTCTAGTTATTCCCTGCCAGATGACCTTTCGAATAGATTTTACTAAAATTGGAAACCCAGCTGCACCCAATCATGTCATAATTGACATCTTAGTTATGATCATTCAATCATAAGTAAGATTTGATCATCAAGAGGTGGTGCATCGATGTTTCCCTTTTGAGTGGTTTCTTGAATGATCGAGCACACTGTTAGGAACTATCCCACCCAGTGTAACGACTCTAGTTATTGTCGTGCGATCACTCGTATTATGCACGTGGTGAGTTGGCATGGCAGATGTTTGTTGGTTGTCACTCGTGATTTCCATGCGGCGACGACGGTTGGGATATCATGCATCTCCTCCAAAATTGTCATGCGTTTCTCCTACACTTGTCCTCCTCATCAAGTGGGTTTACAACATCTGCGTGATGAATATCCACCGCGTGGGTGCCCGTTAGACTTCTTGTTTCTCAGTGGGAAACAGGACACGAGGGGAGAAAAATTATGTGCCACATTCAAAAAGATAAAAATGGGGTCATGTCAATCATGCCTCTAGACTCACCTGCAACTTTAATACTCTGAGCGTTTTCCTAAGTGACCAGTTTCGTCTTTTCATATTTCTCACTTGTCTCCACAAGACCGCATTCCCTTTCAACTTTATTTGAGTATTGACAAGAGCCATGCGAACGTTATCCATGGTCGGTCCAAATTCCTTGAGGTGCTCCATGAATTTTTCCTCTGACATCCTATGTTCCTTGCGCAGCTGAATGATTATGTCTTGCGCTTCTCTGAGCTGTCTTTTGAGACAATTTGCATTCCCTTCTTGGCTCGGCGACGTTGTCGTTTCGACAGTATTTTCTGCTAACAGTTTTCTCATTTCTTTGTTCTCCTTGTATAATTCGGTAATAGTGAGTTGCGCTTGCTTCATGTACTACAATGACTCCTGAATCTCCATGTTTCCAGTTCTCATCCTTCTTCGTCTTTCACTAATTCCCTTGCTTGAACCTTCAACAAGTTCAAGTCGAATGACATGCATGAGTAGCTTCTCAACAACAGATTGGATGCGTGGTTCACTGGGATCTTGGGTCTCCTCAAGATTCTTGATCAACCTTGGCCTGCCTCTTTTCTAGGGTACTGGCTAATGGGATGACGAGTCTTCGATTTCCTTTCCCACAACCTCTTCCATTCTTGTTCCCGCGCTGTGAAATATTGTTTCCCGGGTGGATAAAGGGAAGTCTCTACTGGGGTCCCTGGGGATGTCGGCTGAAATTAGGAATGAATCCTAGTATTTTTCCAACCATCTTAGTTCCTCAACTACCAACAACTTCATCATGGATATATGGAATAAGTTCTTCCTCGGCTGGTCGGCTTCGGCCCGGACGTTGTCCACCATCCTTTCTAGGCTTCGATGCAAGAAGAAGGGTAAGTTCAAAGGCCTTTTCCCTATGAAGTGCATCAATAGCCTGATGTGATGTGGATGTATTCTGTCAGACCTTCTTTCACAAGTGAAGTACCTTCTAATCACCTTTAGGAGCTTTTGGAAAGGCTCCAAGAGATACCGACTCATAATGCTCGCTCTGATTTTCCCATTCAGGCAGTTTGGCTTGATAAAGTCTTCATATCATAATACGTCCAAAGGAATGCCCTTAGACCACCTTTCACCATGCAGAGGGATCTTCGTTGTGGTTGAGAGAGTTTCCTCTGTCACCCGACATGTGATTCCCGCAATGATCATGCAAAACCCATTAAATCTAAGAGCAAATTGTTCAGTCAGTTTCACGTTGTATCCTTGGATCTTCTCGCAATAGCGCATACATCCGACCTGTTCAAAATATGCCTCGACATTCATATCTTTGTTGATTAATGAAAAGTCCTAAGGTTCAGACGATACGGCTTTGCCACTTTGCGCCTTCTTCCTTATGCCTCAGGATGTTGTTATGATGCAAATGTGCATTTGTTTTGTGTGCATAATAATGAATGATAACACCCTCTTTTTTTGGAAAATGGAGAAATCTATACTTCGCAGAGACCTGTTGGAATGGCATTGACAAAAAATTTGCGCGACAAGCAAAAACAACTCTAGGAGTTCATTGCGCGACTGCCAGGTGCTATGAAAAATTTCGACACAGAAGAAGGTTGACGCTGCGACAAATGACAACCATAGGCTCATCGCAGTAGGGAAGCGCGACATAATGTTATGGCATGGTGGAAAGGAGTTGATATATGGTTGGCGAGCCAGGGAATTTGGACGCGGAAAGAAATTCAACGTGACAGGGAAGAACTTCAAAGAAAAGAGGTTGATTGTGAGAAGAACTATCGCCCAACGCACTAGCTCGCGACAACTCCAATGGGCTTCAAACCGTGATTGAAAATGAAGGAGACACGGCAATCTTGAATGAATAGACTCACAACATAACTGATGGAAATCGTCTTTCCCACAATGAAAGGACCTAGGACTGTAGATACAATCATAGACAACGCACAAACTCGGATGGTAAAGGAGAAACACGCGGGGTGGCTGGTATTTGTAATTGAATGGGAAAGGGATGGAATCATGGAAGAGGATGATAAATCCATGGTGATGAGAAGTTTGGAAGTGGGCTGAATATTTGCGCAGCACACTCGCGTGACGGGTATACTTTGAAGTGTGCAAAGTATAGATGATAAGAGCTGCAGAGTATACGCGATATGAGCTTCGTGATTTCTTAACCTTTCTGACTTCATAATTAGGTGATGATGGTAGCTATATCTGTCGACGTGACCTTTATTCTAACAACGTGCCTAGACCTTTGGCACGTAAATTCCCTCTTTCTGATAGGATTCAACCCTTTGGGAAAATGACCTTTACAAGTCGCACATGACCAATTATGACACCCTTTCCTGAATTGAAGAGCCAGACCTGCCACTTGATGATTTCAACCCATTCATTATTCAGTACCTGACCTCACATGCTTTGACACATGAACTACGACTCATCTAGTACTGACTCGAATTGAAAAAATTACGGTGCTAACAAGAGGAAGGAATCATGAAACATCACAAGGAATGCAGACCAACCATAAACAATGCATGTGGAGTCCTTTCTAATGCTCAATCAAAATTGAAGAGAAATGCAGCCATGTTTAGGTAGGTAGGAAATTTGAAAGTGCGGAACCTAGCATTGAGGAAGGAGAAAATGCAACTAAAGAAAAGGATGGAGTTGAATGATGAGGCCAAGAGAAGACTAGAGCTACTTGTAGAAGTAGCACAAGTATAAAAGGATGAAAAACACAGTTTTGCTTTTTGGAGGAAGTCACCATTACAGTTGAAAACTAAAAGGTGACTAAGGGAGGTATAAGTTAGCTAAGTTTGAACATCTTCCTATATAAACACCGTTTTGAAGCCCCCGTGCTCATGATCCAGACAGTTATGACATCATGAATCACCCTTTTTGAGTAGCTGCAAATTTTGACTGATAAAGCAAGCATACACAACACTTGCGTAGTGCTACACAAATGTTGTGGTCATATATAAATGAAAAGGATAACATCAAAAGTTGGTTATACCACATTAGAGTTTAAACCAAGGTTTTGTATTAGTGGCTACCACTTGGACCTGCACAAATTTCAAGAAAGACCAACGCATTATGCAAACGTTGTAGGTAGAATTTTTGAAGCGCTAGCATCGGTACACTACACAAAGGTGACAGAGTTATAGGAAAACACACCATTTCTCTCAAAGGCACCTCTCAACGAGCCTGATGACTGATCAAAATCTGGATCAGGGGGTCAAATTTTGCTCAAATTTCAAAGTGCTCAGAATGCGACGAAAATGGTGCCATTACGTCCGTCTCGTCTTCCTGATTCCGACGATATATTTACTTTGTCAAATGGACGCCGTATGGAGAAGATATCACGATCTATTCGCCAAGCCAAACAGGTAAAAAGTTTGATGCTGACTGTACCTATCCGTACAGTCCATACAGTCTGTACGGTGACGTGGCAGGGCCGTACAGTCCGTACGATGATGTGTCAGACGTTGATTGGGTTGACAGTGGCGAATGAGGTGTTGATGCGTGTCCTTTGGGTGGCCAATTGTAGGAAGACACGTGGCCCAATCCAATGGTGCCACGTGTCACTCACTGGTTGGCTAAGGACTTTTGTGTAAAATATATTGGAGGCCGCGAGGTTCGACCCCCGGACCTCCCCCACTATACAACGTTCCAACGAATCTTCGCTAGCCAACATGTCACCGCTTATTCCTTGTAATGAATACAGAATTCATTGTATTTATGTTTGATTGTTGTATTAAATGGAAGGGGGGCGGGCCGGGGCTTAGCCCCAACCCGTGGTTCCATTGTATAAACATATGACCATATATTATAATATGCACGCGGGTTTATATATAACCCATGGTCCTATTATACAACACATGTAACCATGTTATGTGCGCGGTGGTTGGCGCGGGGTTCATATTACTTTAAGCCATGGTTTTTGTATTGGCATATGACCTCAATCCGGAGCGCGGGGGGTTATGCCCGTTGCAACGAACTTAACCACTTTTCAGCCAAGCGTGCGGTCACATGACCATTCACATGCCCAGGTGCTAGGCGGTTAGGGGCTGGAGGTGCCCTAACCGTCCTACAGTTTGCACCGTTGGCGCGGTTGCGTCCGGTGCCAGGTTTTTGCACTTAAATGAGCGTGTGTGCCAGGTTCACTTGGAAAGGGTGCATTTTGGCGAACCAGTTTCAGAAAGCTTGAAGGAGGAAAATGGAGGAGGCCTAACTTCTTCATCTTTTGGCCGATTGAGGTGCCGTAAAAGCCCAGCTAGGGGTTTTGGAATGTCCTGAATCCATTGGTGTTGTTATCAAGGCCATTTGAAGACTTCTTCTACAAGTTTTTCACCATTGAAGTTTCAGCAAGCTCTAGGGAGCTTGAAGCCCTCATTGATGGAGGACATGGTTTGGTGAGCCTATGTTTGTTTTCTGTGATTGAATAATCATTTTTGGCTAATTGATATGCTCTGAACACATTGGGACAGGTTTCAAAGGCTGTTGAGGACTTTTACAGGTGTTTTTGCCAAAGAGAAGCTCAGGGAAACTTATGGCCACATGTAGAAGAGGTCATGCCCGGATGAGCCATGATCCGTTTTCAGAGTTCTATTAGTCATTTTTGGGGGTTTTATGTGTTCTGATCTCAATGGTATAGTCTGTTTTTCCATTGGAGTTAAGTAGCAGCTTGTAAAATAACTTTTGACAAATTAATCCCAGAGAGCCAAATCCATTGATGGAGGCTCAAGGAGATGTAGCCCAGAGGGGGGTGAACTCCTTTATCAACTTGTTCTTGTTGTGAGTTTGATGGTTTATTTGCTGCAAGTTGTGTTGTTGTGTATTTGTTTAAAGTACATATTTAACCATCTAAAGGAACAATTCCTCACACATAAACATTTACAAGAAGATGCATGAACTTAACACATAATTTTATCTTGCATATTT
>ML788975.1:354968-381052 GCA_009831015.1 Picea engelmannii
ATGACTCATCCACACTTCAGAATCGAATTTAGCTTGGATATTTGATTGTATAAGATATGTTTGTTTTTCATTCAATAGGGTCAAACAAACTTATTATTTTTAGAAAAGTCATTTTTGAGTTGTCCTCTTCTATTGTAAACAAATCCACTATTGTATTTAGGAGGAATTTGACCCCTAGTAGCCTAGTATGGCAAGTACACTTTATATATTTAGATCATTTTAATGTAAAAAGGGGCGAGTTGGCAGAACTATAACAGTTTTTACTTTCACTATAAAATATTTGAATCTAAATGGAATGAAATGTAGATGTCCTGAACCTTCATGAAAGAGATTCTAATGGTGATGAGATGACAATGTGTTTCTTGTCTTTGTGTATGTATCTCTATTTACATCTCATTTTTCCTTTGTTTGAATTGATTTTTAAGAGTTAGAATTCATCTAAAAGGTGCTCTAAACTCAAGGAATTCAAACTTTATCCTTTTCTTCCTAACTAGGTCAGAATTCATCTATGTGGTGCTCTGATGTTGTTATTTGTTACTTTCTTCCTCTTTCACTCTCTATAACTAATTCCAAAAATTGAAGGTTTCATCCACCAAATTTAGCCTATGTTCCTATGTGAGGTTCTATTACCAAGACATTAGTTTCATTTGTTTTCAAGATTTGACTCTATATCCCAAAAAGCCTCCTTCTCGAGGTTCTATTACCAAGACATTAGTTTCATTTGTTTTCAAGATTTGACTCCATATCCCAAAAAGCCTCATTCTCCTCCTTGCCAACAACACTCTCTATAACTAAATCCAAAAATTGAAGGTTTCATCCACCAAATTTAGCCTATGTTCCTATGTGAGGTTCTATTACCAAGACATTAGTTTCATTTGTTTTCAAGATTTGATTCCATATCCCAAAAAGCCTCCTTCTCGAGGTTCTATTACCAAGACATTAGTTTTATTTGTTTTCAAGATTTGACTCCATATCCCAAAAAGCCTCCTTCTCCTCCTTGCCAACAACACTTTATCAAATCCACTCAAACCTTGAAACCCTAGCCATTGTCCTATAAAGAAAAATTGCCTATCAGAGATCAGAGATTAAGTGACAAAGAGAGATCCCCCTCTATATTGGAAGGGCTAGCTTCTAGTCTTAAAGTTGGCCAAAACAATTTACTCAATGATAACAGACATCACCCACAACAAGCACCTAGGAGGGAGCTCACAAGGGGCCAAAGGGCCATGCACTACACATCAAAGGATTCTATGGGTGCTTGACCATATAAACATCTTCAAATGTTTGATGGTTTTCATGTGGGATATATTCCATTTCCATATAAAACATCAATGTTATCATTCTATTTCAGAGATGATAGAGGTCTCATGAGGATCTAGAATCAAATGACAAGTGTTGATGTAGCAAACACATGGTGAGTCCAACCCACTAAACAAGCGTCCAACAGTTGAGCAAAGGTTTGGTAATCAATTGAAAAGAAGGCACAAATGGGAGAGCCGAACTACCTACCAAATGTTACAGAGATTACCAATGGCCCTTTTAATTACATCTCATCTTTGTAAATCTGCACACATAGAATGTCAAATGGAGAAATATGTACACAGGTAGTAGATCAGTATGTCGAGAGGAATTGCCCACGATAGCGCCCAGGTGTCGAGAGGAATTGCCCACGATAGCGATCAATGTATACAGCATAATATCTAAGAGCCGAACTACAGAGGTGGCTCACCTCATGTTCACATTACTGGTGTGGATGACCATGTATCAGAGTTTGCTTGAGGTCAAGGATTACAGTTGGTTAGCCAAAGATTATCAAAGATTTCTGGAACTTATCAGGTTAATTTTGAATATCAAAGATTGCCAATGTTTGCGTCTGACGTTCATGCTTGATATTCGACCTGGTGAAGCATTGAATGGAAATTTTAGTTTATTACTCCATCACATACCCGATGAGTGTGAGTACATGCAACCATTGAGATCGAATGCAGTGGAGTGTTGACATCATCTTTAATGTTTCCAGATAATCCTTTAAGAAAGAAGGGTTACACATTCCTCTTTAGAGAAAATTCGGGTATAAGAGAGTAATCCCCATACAAAAGAATTACTAATGAAACCCCTCATTCTTCTTCTGAAAGAAGAACTCATGTCCATTGCTGACAAAGGATCGAGATAGGGTTTGAGGTTTACCAGTGAGTTCAGCTATAGTTTCACAGTTTTGGAGTCCCTCGTTTTTCAATGAAAAAAATTAATGGTGGAAGAGAGAAATGGGATACCTGAAATATTCTTCAACATAATTCTTTGGGAGAGAAGACCAGCTCCAGATCCGCATCAGAGGATTAGAGCCACATTTTTAGTAAACAGTTGAACTAATCCCATATTCCAAGGAATAATATTTTAGCAATCAAATCAAACATATCCAGATATGTAGCATTCAAAAGTGGTAGTAGATCGAATTTTATTTCCAGAAAAACAATGAGCATCTTCAGTCAGTTTTAAATCATTCAAAAGAACAGGTGGCAGATCATATGCTATTAAAAGAGGTTCTGATCCAAATTTTAAGGTAAAGGCCAGCATATCCAAATGATTCCATATTTTGTGGAGAAGCATGCAAAGAAATAAATCGAGCATCTTCAAGGCACCTGGCAACAGGAGATCTTGGTCAAAGTATTATCTCCATATTTCCAGGCAGTCAAATTATTGGTGGAAAAGCATTACATGAAGAATTTTGGCATTCGATCCCAACATTTCAGATTGCTTGCAAATTATCCAAATTTATTTTAGCTTATTTTTATATATTTGTTCCAGATTATTTGTAAGGATCTGAGGTTGTATTTCTATTTATTTCATCATTTGCAATGTAACAGGGTAGGGGGGAAGGCCTAAGGAGGCCCGAGAGAGAGAGAACGGTTGGAGGCAATTTTTAGCTATGTGTATTCATTGTAAGCCCAACGGGTAACTATTCCTATAGCATTTGATTCTCAAAGCTCACTGTGAGCTCAAATTCAGACTTGTGTCTCTTCGTCTTGTCATACTCTTTTTCTTCCTTCGATTATGAAACGGTGTTTAGTGAAAAGTTCATTAACATCCTGTGTTTATCAGATTCTTTCTCAGTGAAGAATTCACTCTGATTTCATATTGCACAAAATTTCATTTATGTCTTTTCATTCATGAGCAGAAATAATTTTTTCTTATTGGATCTTCTTCTTTGTGAATTTATTGATTAAGTAGAATGTGATATTAATATGTTCATGTATTGGTTTCTTGTTTCTTCACATTCCCGTCTTTTAAATCCAAAGTGTTTGAAACATTGAGCTTACTTACCTTTGATCTATGAAGTGTTGTAGGAGACTCCATTCCCAATGGTTCCGATCACTGATCACATATGTTTTAAAACTAGAATTTTGCTTCTCTCTTTTCTCATCTGGTCTATCTGATCCACCGTCCATCAAACCAACTCATAATCAAATTTCAATCTAAAATAAACCATTGCAATAATTGAGGTGCCCTAGATTTCCCTTAGCAGTCAAGGAAAACTTTAGGGACTAACATCTTTTGGCATTGCTTCATGGGATGAATAAATGAAAACATTTTCCCTGGGAGAACGACATGTTTAGATCCTTTTCTTGATGGTGAACACGAAGTGGACATCATTTGACTATGGATCATTCACCTGGCGACTATATGAAGGAAGAATCCACTGGATACTCCACTAATTCAGGATGACGAAGTCCGTGGAAGCCATTTTAGCTAGAATATTTGATCCATTCAATTTCTAAGTTGTTCCTGGTTACCCAAATCCAGTACCTCATGTAGATGAATGGCAAGGTGATGCAGACCCCCCTTCTCCCCTAAGGGTTGCGCGACCTCCCGGTCTAGGATCGATCAAGAACTGTCTGATTGACTCTTTGTCCCCTTAGGAACCTCAATTAACTAAATAGACCCCCTTCTTCTTAAGGTGCAGGTTTGTGGGCTTCTCCTTAACGCTTTAAAGCTTCATTGTAATTAGGCGCTAGCTCTCCTCTAGCTAAGCTCCTTCCCTCACATGACCGCTGGCGGTGACCACACGCTTAAGTGAAAGGCGCGTCGTGATTTCGCGTGTCGCGACTCTGGGAGTATTGCTACTTCCATTTCCCCAATACCTGAAATTCTGATGATGCTAGATCGACAGTCCAGATCTTTCTTTGATCGACGGCTATGATCAAATCGACATTTTGTGACTTTGGAAATCTCTGTGCCTCCATTCTCCCGATAGCCAAAATTACGATGGTGTTGGATCGATGGTTTAGATCCTTCCTTTGATCAACGACTGTGATCAAATTGAGATTTTGCATTTCGCGAGTTCTCAGGACTCTTACTTCAGATTTCCCGAATCGTGAAATTTCGACAGAGTCAAATCCACGGCTCTGCTTCCCCCTTCGATCAACAACTGTGATCGTTTCGAGAGTTCGCACTTTGTGAATCGTCTTCCTGGACAATCAACGGTCCATATCCTCCTCGATTTGATGGCTTAGATCAAATCGCAATTTCTCAGAACTCTTGCCTTTGATTTCCCGAATCCCGAGTTTGCAAAATGCAGATCGATCGCACATGTCTTCTTTGACAACGGACGACTCCAATGATTTCGGAACCCCGTAAGTTCGATCCTCCCGCTCACCTTCAAAGCCTTAAAGTCAGTGCACTTACCTTGATTAGATGACTACGATCCGTTTGCGCTCAGATCAAACGGTTGAGATCTTTCCTCCTCTGCACTTGCTTCTCGTTGTCTGGACGCTGATCGGATGGTCCATATCTTCCCTCTGAGCTAAAGCTTTCTTCAGACTTAGAAGATTTTTGAAAGGATTTAAAGGCTTTAACCTTTATCCTTCCTGCAAGTCCATTTCTTGGATCTCGTTCGCGCTTCTTGGAAAGTGCTACTCCTCCTAAGCTTGATCTCTTCAAAGATTTTGATCTCCCAAGCACTTCTTTCTTTTCTGGGAAATTCGTCAAACTCAGATCCAAAGATTCTTGAAAAGAATCCTTTCTCGCCTTCCTGATGTTCTTCTTCTCTTGTCCTTCAACTTATTTACAGAGTCGCTTCGACTCTTCGTCAAATTCCAGGTCTGTGCACTCTTTGCAATAGATCTTTACACAAGATTCGAGTTCTTGCGACAACTATGCACTCATTGCGGAAATCGCTTTATACTTCCTGCAAAGAAAGTCTTATGCTATTTCTTCTAAGTTTTACGAGTCGAAACAGACCCTGTCAACGCACTCCTTGCAGACTATGTGCACACCTTGCACCGGCTCACAAAGAAAAATGATTTAAATTCTTATGCAAGCATTTCAAAGCTACATACACTCGTAGCAAGATTCATTCATTCTTGAAAAGATTAAGACAACAACAGAGAAATTTCAAACACTATTCACACCATACATTGGATCATTTTTTCTCTGTTATCTTCATTCAAAATCAAGAAAATGGTTACAACTAAAATCAAAGAAACAACTACTGCTCTGAGATTCCTACTTTCTCATAATTCTCGTAACCCCTTTTTTGGGCGTACAAAATCTCTCTTTATACAAAAGAAACAAACTAAATGCTATCTAATTGCAGTTACATTGAGACTAGGGTTAGGCTCCCAAGTCACGCATGCTCATTTTGCCTCCACACGTGTGATCTTTCCTCTTTTGTTTTCTATCGCTTCAAAATATTTGCAGTACTGGCCAGCGTTCGAGACTCCGGATTGGCTCTCAGGCACTGAGTTGTTCTTCCACGTGTACTTGCTGACGATGCTCCTGCATCACAAGGTCAGCTTCCCAAGTTTAAAGAAGGTGAGGATGATAATCCTGTTGAGCATTTATTGGAATTTCATGCACACATGGATCAAATGAGAATTCAACATGAGGATGTGTTGATGAAGCTATTTATGTATTCACTGGAAGGAGATGCGTGTGAGTGGTATATATCTCTACTTCGTTCTAATATATCTTCACTAAAAGAGATTAATGCAATGTTTAGTAATCATTGTAAACGATTGTTTTCAATTGATCTGGTTTTTTTAAATTGTTGTGAGGAATTTGAAGTATATGTTCAATATGCAGTAGGATTTTCTTCTGATTATAAGGATGTAAGAGATGTTTATGTTGAACAAATAGAGGAAGAATCATATGAATCCTCCTCTAGTCCTTTGATATTGAAAGCAGATTTCATTAATGACTGCTCTAATGATAAAGATGTTGACAACAATGTTGTAGAAGCATTTGTCTTTATAATAGATGTTTCTAAAAATGATTGCTATGATGATATTGTTGCTCCAAATGTTGATAAAGATCAAGATGTCAATATTCAGTTATTATTGCCAAAGCATCAAGTTATGAGGGTTGCTAAAGTTCAAGTTTCTGAAATTTTTAAGCCTACCTTTGATGAGTACCTAGATGAAGAAGAGCATATTCCTACATCAATTTCTGTTGACTTGAGGAGAAATCAACCAGTGTATGACAACTATTTTTGGGAAGGTAATGAAGAAGATGATGAGAAGCTTCAGGGACAGTTCAACCTGTTTTTTTTCTCACCAAATCATCAGCATACTACAAAAATCAGTGAGCCTTTGGTTGTTATTTGAGTCAGAGATAGAACACTCATAGTTGAAATCATGTGCCTTCAATAAAGAAGAAAATATGCAACAAACATTCAACTGTGAAGATCCAATTGAAGGATGTATTTCAGATTGTTATCAGTCCAGGTATGATTCTCATAATTTCTATGATTATGTGGCTATTTGGATAGAGTCAATTCTTACAAAGGTTTCAAACGTTGCATCTTTGGGCATACCACCTATTTGCAGTTGTGAGTACATGATTCCTATGAATGTTTTGTTGCTTACGTTATATTCTCTTCATATCTTCTTACATAGTTGCAAACAAGAAAATTATTTCATCTGCCAAATGTTTTCATGGATTCATTGGAAGTTTGATTACACATGACAAAGTTGTTTTCAATTGATTAGAGTAGGACAATAATCTTTTCATCCGAGCATTTTTTTTTCAGTTTGTTTTTGTGAAGAAGGTGAAATAAAGACTCAATTTCCCAATGGAGACATTGGTGTAGAATTATTTTGTTTTCAGATGGTTGAACAGTTTGGTTTTTAGTATGTTTTGCTTCCAGTGTGGGATTTTCAGCAGGGATTTGTTAGAAAAACAGGACTGTGGAGCAATAAAATAAAATAAATGCGGAAACATAACACGGAAGATACACAATACAATAGAGACACAGATTTGTGTGGTTAACCCAGTGTGGGCTACGTCCACCAAAGAAATTGCCAGGTCCTTCCTTTATTATTATTCAACATATGAAGGGATACAACCTACATCAAACTCGTTGTAACTTCCTCTTTTTTCTCTCACAGTCTCCTATCTGAGAATACAATATTTTCCATCAACCATAGCCGAAATACATTTCCCTCATAAAAGAGGGTTTCCTTCTAGGGCAAAAACCCCTAACATAATCTTTATCGTTAGATCTGCGACCTTATAATGAACAGTCCAGATTTACAATGAAATTACAATATACATTTACAATACAATTTTTCCTTTGGGGGCTTCGCCCTCGAACCCCAGTTGGGGGCCCACTTGCCCCCAGACCCCCCAGCCGGGGGGATAGACCCCCTGAACCCCACAGAGGGGGTACCCCTCCTCTGCACTCCCCCGCATGGAAGAGTGTACATACTTCTGGGGTGTAAATACTTCATGGGGTATAAACACAGCTGAAAGTAAAAGACCTATGAATTAGGAAGATAATCAGGCTCCACAACCAACAATCTCCCACTTGGAGAATGATCTCAACAACTCCACCACTGTTGTATATGCTAGACTCTGAACCTTCTTGGACCTGGAAATTTTCTCATCTTCATCTTCATTCTTAAAGACCAACTAAAACTGAGCAGGAACTCAGTTTCTCCCTGGTTACTCCCTTTGTTAACATGTCTGCAGGATTCTGACTAGTGTGTATCTTTTCCAACTTCAAATGTCCATCTTCCAAGGCGGATTGTATGAAGTGGTACCTCAACTATATATGCTTAGTCTTCAAATGGAAGGCTAATTTCTTTGCAAGATGAATGGCACTCTCACTGTTACAGTACAACCTGTTATTCTCTTGCTTCTTTCCCAATTCCTCCATAAACCTTTGTAACCAAATCATCTCTTTACTAGCCTCTGTAGTAGCAACATACTCTGCCTTTGTTGTTGAAAGTGCAACAACCTTTTGCAGTTTTGAAATCCAACTTATTGTTGTTCCACCTATAGTAAACACATACCCTATGGTAACACTTGTAGGTGTTTGAGGTACTTGTTGCTCCTGTTGTTGTACATTTTGATTTTCTGGTTCCTTTGGAATTTCTTTTTCAGTGATCTCATCAAGCACTGTGTACTCTTGTTTTTCTTTTTCCTGTTTCTTTCCCTGCAACTGATCTTTGTACATGACCTTCTCATTGAATATGACATCTCTACTCCTAATGATTTTGTTATATTCATAATCCCATAAGTGATAATCAAAATAATTAACACCATATCCAATAAATGTACACTTCTTGGATTTTGCCTCAAGCTTTGTTCTATTTTCTTTATCAATATGGACAAATGCTTCACAACCGAAAGTTTTCAAAAAGGAATAGTTTACCTTTTTTCCTGTCCATTCCTCCTCTGGAATTCTACCATCCAAAGAGCTTGAAGGTCCTCTGTTTATTAAGTAAACAACAGTATCTACAGCGTCTGGCCAAAACTGTAAGGGAAAACCAGCATGCAATCTCATACTCCTTGCACGCTCCATGATTGTCATGTTCATCCTTTCTGACACACCATTTTCTTATGGTGTTCTTGGAACTGTATTCTCTCTACGAATCCCATGGTATGAACAATAATCATCAAACTCCTTACTGCAATATTCACCTCCATTATCTGATCTGAGACACTTCAATTTTTTTCCTGTCTCATTCTCAACCAAAGCTTTCCATTTCTTAAAAGTATCAAAAACATCAGATTTTTGTCGAATGCAATAAACCCGAGTTTTTCTAGCTGCATCATCAATAAAAGTAATATAATAATGAGAGCCACAAAGAGATGATACTTGAGTTGGTCCCCTTACATCTATATGCACAAGCTCTAACCTTTCACTCTTCTTTTCTTTTCCGACTCTGAGAAATCTGACTCTCTTTTGTTTTCTATAAACACAATGCTCACAGAAGTCCAAATCAATTTGTTTAAGATCTGACAACAAATTTCTTTTGTGAAGTATCTGC
The DNA here is from genome assembly GCA_009831015.1 of Picea engelmannii. Lineage (NCBI taxonomy): Eukaryota > Viridiplantae > Streptophyta > Pinopsida > Pinales > Pinaceae > Picea > Picea engelmannii. The sequence continues at coordinate 364,241 of ML788975.1, forward strand.
ATCCCCTTCTCACTCATGTGTCCAAGCCTATGATGCCACAGTGTTGTATCCACTCCTGTAGAAGCTAAAGAGATAGAAGAGTCAATATTACCGGTACATAAATACAATGTACCTACCTTCTCTCCTTTTGCTATCATCAATGATCCTTTGATGACCTTCCATGTCTTATCTGTAAATATGAATATACAACCTTCACTTGCCATCTGCCCTGTTGAAATTAGATTTTTCCTTAAATCTAGAACATGTCTTACCTCTTTCAACAACCATTGGTTTCCATTGCGTTGCTTTATTTTTACCTTTCCCATTCCAACAATTTTGCATGGTGCATCGTCACCCAAATGAACCTGTCCAAAATCACCTTGAACATAATATAGAAAATGTTTCCTATGGGGCGTGGCATGAAATGAATCCCCTGAATCTACTACCCAAGACTCAGAAATATTATCTACAGAAAGAATCAAAGCATCTTGTAACACATCACATGTTGCATTTGCTTCCTGATTTCTCTCTTGTTGTCCATCTCTTTGTTTCTTTGGAGTTCTGCAATCTTTCTTCATATTTCATTTCTTCCCACAATTCCAGCACTCTATCTTTCCAAGTCTGGATTTGGATCTGCCCTTCCTAGAATTCCCACGGTTCCTAAAACCCTTTCCTCTATCCTTTTGTCTTCCCCTGTTCTCCATGTTCAACGCATTTCCTGATGTCTCACCTGTTCTTTTCCGTCGCATTTCCTCACTAAGGATAACACAACCAACATCATCAAATTTTAAAGTATTTGAACCAGAGACATAGTTACTTACAACCATGACCAAGCCGTTCTAGCTTTTTGGCAATGAGCACAAGATTAGAAGAGCCCTGACCTCATCATCAAAGTCCGCTTTTACAGAACTTAGTTGATTAGTAACCGTATTAAAATCATTTAAATGATATGCAACAGACCCACCTTCCGACATCTTCATATTAAATAATCTCTTCATTAGAAATACCTTATTGGACTCCGAGGGTTTTCATACAATTTGGCCAATGTGTCCATCAAACCCTTCATTGTCTTTTATTTGGAAATATTGAAAGCCACCGACGCTGCCAAGCTCAGCCGTATCGTTCCTAGAGCTTTTCTGTCAAGAATCTCCCATTCTTCGTCCTTCATAGCCGTCGGCTTCTTTGCTATTCCGCCCAATGGTAGGAATAGATCCTTATGATATAAATAGTCTTCCATTTGCATCTTCCATAACTGGTAGTTTTGACTGTTAAATTTCTCGACCCTAAACTTTTCATCTTCCGACATTGCTCCCACTCGAACCAGGAGCCCTCTTTTCTTGCGAGCTACCTTTCGCTCTGATACCAGTTGTTAGAAAAACAACACCGTGGAGCAATAAAATAAAACAAATGCGGAAACAAAACACATAAGATACACAATACAATAGAGACACAGATTTACGTGGTTCAGCCAGTGTGGGCTACGCCCACTAGAGAAATTTCCAGGTCCTTCCTTTATTATTATCTAGCATATGAAGGGATACAACCTACAACAAACCCGTTGTAACTTCCTCTTCTTTCTCTCACAGTCTCCTATCTCAGAATACAATATTCGCCATCAACCATAGCCGAAATACATTTCCCTCATAAAAGAGGGTTTCCTTCTAGGGAAAAAAACCCTAACATAATCTCTATCATTAGATCTGCGACCTTATAATGAATGGTCCAGATTTACAATGAAATTACATATACATTTACAAGACAATTTTTCCTTCGGGGGCCCGCTTGCCCCCAGACCCCCCATCCAGGGGGATAGCCCCCCTGAACCCCGCAGAGGGGGTACTCTCCCTCTTCACTCCCCCGCATGGAAGAGTGTACATACTTATGGGGTGTAAATACTTCATGGGATATAAAAACGGCTGAAAGTAAAAGACCTCTGAATCAGGAAGATAATCAGGCTCCACAACCAATAGGATTTACATATGATTATATTGGGATTGGATACCGGTCACAGTTTGCAAGAATGGAGTGGAAGAAGGCACAATGGTATGTGTGTTCTTGAATCCTCACAGGAAGGACTCCATCGCCTAGTTGGAGCCAATTGCAGTGTTAAAATTTTGACCTTTGACCAGATATTGGATCTGGTATCACATGTGACAAGGGCGCTACCAGAAGCAAGATGTTCTTGTAGCACAACATTAATAATATTTTATTAAGTTTTTGACCTGTTCATCGGTTTGTACCAACTTCCCAAAAATCTCTAGGTCCTTCACTAACTTTGCCAAAATTCCCCATAACTTCACATTTTCAAGTTGATGAAATCTTGTGAATTATCCTTTCCTTTCGAAATTCAAAATTTCATTGGTCAAGTCCAGTTTTCTATCCAAAATGCCAAAATTATTTTGTTGTTACACCCAAAGTCAAAAAATAAAGTGAATAAATTATTAATTAATATTTGTTTTTAAATCATTTTTATTATTGTTTTCTTTTATAAAAATATTGGGTTCTATGAGAACAAGCCCAAGTGTCAAGCCCGACCATCAGATGAAGATACAAAGAATCAACAACGCCCATAGCAAGTGCCGAGGAGGGAGCCCACAAGGGGCCAAAGGGCCATGCACTACGTGTCGAAGGATGTTATGGCCGCTTGACCATATAAACATGTTCAAATGTTTGATGGTTTTCATGTGGGATATATTCCATTTCCATATAAAACATCAATGTTATCATTCTATTTGAGAGATGATAGAGGTCATCTGAGGATATAGAATCAAAGAATAAGAATAAGAAGAAGAAGAAATGATTTTAACGCCCACGAGGCTAACAATAGCCTATAAGACAGACCACCTCACACATTGATTTATGCAGTTCAACCCTTTTCCTGTTCAACTTGATGATGAGCTCCCCCAATTTCTCCAATGTCCCCTCTCTGAATAAGTTATTCCAAGAGCTAGCTGTCAAGATACTTATGTAGTTGCCCCTACTGTCTTTGAAGGTTTCACACTCTAAAATGAAATGTTTTTCTGTTTCCACTTTTTCGGAGGTGCAGAAGACACACACCCTTTCTTCCCAAGCTTCTTTTGGTCTTTTCCAACGCCCAGTTTCACAACGGAGTTGATGGGAATTGGTTCTTAATTGGGCAATAAGCATTTTGACTCTCCAAGATATATTGGCCCCTATGTATGATTTTTGGTGATGATTGTATGTGGTGTTGTAGGAAAATCTGCCTGCGGACAAGTAGATCGACCTCTAAGGCTTGACCTTAACCCTAGACAGAAAAGTGCTTATCATGGACACTGAATTTCTTTCGAATCTATCTATGCCTAATGCATGAGAAGGGAGAGTAACAGAAGTACCTCTCAACCGACGTTTGTCCCTGCACGCTCCGAGTTGCGCTCCAATCTTTTTCTCCTCGTTGAGGTCTGTGGACAAAACAAGCTACGACCACTTCCTACTCTATTGACATTAGCTTGAAAACATATCTATCACTGAATGATAAGTTCATGTAACATCAGACACAAACTAGAGAGAAACAGGCCAAGCGTGTCATATTAATGAGAATAACGACAGCAGTACTTACAATCGTAGATGCGAATGCGACAGCTTCGTCAAGTCCTCTTCGTCTAACCCTTGCCTAAACGATCCACAACCTGGATGACAACAACTTCAATGATTGCTCTCCTTTGGCTGACTGCAAGTTTCCTCCAAGATCATAAGTTTCACATATTCAGTTCTTCCCCAAATTAGCTATATTCAAACACCACTTATGAGATCATAAGTTTGGTGTCATTCTCTATCTTGCAGTATCACTTATGAGATCATAAGTTTGACATCATTCTTCAATTTGCAGCCCCCCTTTCACCATTAGAAAGCTTGCTTATATAGCTATGGAGAGGCTTCAACCACTTGAGATATCCTTGGGGAGGTTGAGGATTTGCCTCCTTCAGTTGAGGATCTTCCCTAGGATCATGGCTTGATTAGGGATTCGAGCTCAACTGCCTTCCAAGAATGAAAAGAAGCTTCCCCCATTCATCTCAACAGCTTAACAACCACCCAGAATAGGTAGCGCTCCCTCAAAGGGGCCATCAGAGCGTTGTAGCGCTCCCTAGTAAGCTTTAGGGGGCGCTGGCGCACTCAAAATCTATAACGCTCCCTCAAAAGGGCCAGAGAGCGTTATAACGCTCCCTAACAGTGTATGGGGGAGCGCCGGCGCTCCAAGATAGTGTAAGGGGGAGCGCTCCTCTCCAAAACTCAGTTTTTGAGGTGCTTTCATATGGCAAAAGGTTTGCAAGCTTGTTGACTCATTTCTCCTCTTCCAAATCAGATGTTTGAGGTGTTTCAAGTGTCCTTCTCATGTCGTTATAGGCACGACATAGGCATCATAGCAGCATGCTTTGCTTGACACTTGCGACACTTGTGAGAAATATGCGACGCTTGCGACCTTGTGAGAAAAATGCGACACTTGTAACCTTTGTAATGACGACACTTGTGACACTATCAAAGTGAGTAATTTTGATGTGTAACATGTGGGGTTAAACTCTTCAATATAATACTCTTTCTTTCTCCCGAGCCCTTTATCCCAAGTTCTCTTGTGGAACCTATCAATAACAAAAGCCTTTATCTCTTTACTACTCGTAGGGCACCTATTCAAGTGGATATCCCATTTATTAAGCCATTTAATATTTTGTCGCATCCACGTCTTCTTTCTTTTGCACAATATGTCATTGAAGACGACCTTAGGCCACCGACTGTCTTCCATTTGCTCAATTTTTTTTAGATATCTTATGAGACGCACCATAGCAATTGCTTCAATAGGAGCAGCCCCCATTTCACTCAGCATGATATCATAAGGGACTGAACTTATAGAATGCTTTCCAACCTCCTAAAGTTCTTTTCTTTCTACAACCTTCCCAACTTAGATTTTTGTTGAAGTCAATTCTGAGGTATTTGTAATCTGCCACTTCTTCAATAGTGTTGCCTTCAAAGTAGAACTTATGTTGCTTATGTTTTCTTTTGCTAGAAAAATCACCACTTTCATCTTGCTAGTATTGACTTGCATCCCCATTGTACTACAAAAGTGCTCAAGGGAAGTTAAGTGTTCTTGCAACCCAATAGCAGATTTAGCAATCAGAATAAGGTCATTTGCATACAAAAGAATTCTTATCACAAAATCACCCAAAAGAGAACCATCACCCTCCTATGAGTTTAACCACTCTTCAAGTTTGTCTATATATAAACCAAAAACGGTAGGGGACAATGGGCACCCTTGCTTGATCCCTATATCGCTCCTAAAACTTTCGGAGATACCAACTGACATTCTGATTTTGATTTTAACCTCCTCATATAGCCCGTGGATGGCTGCTCTAAGATGTATAGGAACCCCAAATTCCTCATTCTATGCCAAAGCTTATCTCTAGGGACCGTGTCAAAAGATTTTTTGAAATTGACAAAGCAACAAAAGACTTCCTCTCTTTTCTCCCACACTTTTTCAATGATGTGTCTTAGAGTTATACCGTGATCAATCGTTGAGTGTTTAGGTCTAAAACCTGCTTTCCCTTTAGCACGCTTATCTCCTTCTTCCGCCCACTTGCTGATTTTATTTTCTAGCATACTTTCAAATAACTTTGCAAACAAGGGGTTTATCATTATGGTCCTATACTTGGAGGGATTGTTGACATCCCCACTCTTGAAAAGTGGTATTGCTAGGCTCGTTGTCCAATTTGTAGGGAATCCCTGCTGAATGATGTTGTTGAAAATTTTCATGATGAGTGTTGATGTAGCACACACATGGCGAGTCCATCCCACTAAACAAGTGTCCAATTGTTGAGAAAAGGTTTGGTAATCAAGTGAAAAGTAGACCCCAAGGGGGGAGTCGACCCATATACCAAATTTTACCGAGATTATCAATGGCCCTTTCACTTACATCTCGTCTTTGTAAATATTCACACATAGAATTTCAAATGGAGAAGTATGTACACAGGTAGATGATCGGTATGTCGAGAGGAAGTGCCCACGATAGCGCCTAGGTGTCGATTGAGCCAGTCAATGTCTACAACATAATATCTAAGAGCTGAACTACAGAGGTGGCTCACCTCATGTTCGCATTACTGGTGTGGATGACCATGTATCATCATTTGCTTGAGGTCAAGGATTATAGTTGGTTGGCCAAATTTATCAAAGCTTGCTGGAACTTATCAGGTTCATTTTGAATTTCATACTTTGCTAGTGTTTGTGTCTGACGTTCATGCTTGATATTCGACCTGGGGAAGCATTGAATGGAAATTTTAGTTTATTACTACATAATATACCCGATGAGTGTGAGTACAAGTAACCATTGAGATCGACTGCAGTGGATTGTTGACATTGTCTCTAATGTTGCCAGATAATCCTTTAAGAAAGAAGGGTTACACATTCCTCTTTACAGAAAATTAGGGTATAAGAGAGTAATCCCCATACAAAATAATTACTAATGAAACCCCTCATTCTTCTTATGAAAGAAGAACTCATGTCCATTGATGGCAAAGGCTCGAGATAGGGTTTGAGGTTTACCAGTGAGTTCAACTACAGTTTCACAGTTTTGGAGTCCCTCATTTTTCAATGAAAATATTCAATGGTGGAAGAGACAAATGAGATACCTAAAATATTCTTCAACATAATTCTTTGGGACAAAATATCATCTCTAGATCCGCATCAAAGGATTAGATCCACATTTTTAGTAAACAATTGAACTAATCCCAGATTCCAAGGAATAATATTTTAGCAATCAAATCAAACATCTCTAGATATGTAGCATTCGAAAGTGGTAGTAGATCGAGTTTTATTTCCAAAAAAACAATAAGAATCTTCAGTCAGTTTTAAATCATTCAAAAGAACAGGTGGCAGATCATATGCTATTAAAAGAGGTTCTGATCCAAATTTTAAGGTAAAGGACATTATATCCAAATCATTCTAGATTTTGTGGAGAAGCATACAAAGCAATAAATCGAGCATCTTATGGGCACCTGAAAGCAGGGGATGTTGGTCAAAGGATTATCTCCAGGTTTCCAGGAAGTCAAATTATTGGTGGAAAAGCATTACAGGAAGAATTTTGGCATTCGATCCCAACATTTCAGATTTCTTGCAACTTATCCAAATGTATTTTAGTTTATTTTTAGATATGTATTCCAGATTGTTTGTAAGGATATGAGGTTGTATTTATATTTATTTCATCATTTGCAGTGTAACAGGGTAGGGGGAAAGTCTCGAGGAGGCCCGAGAGAGAGAACTGTTGGAGGCAGTTTTTAGCTATGTGTATTCATTGTAAGCCCAATGGGTAATTCTTCCTGTAGCATTTGATTCTCAAAGCTCACTTTGAGTTCAAATTCAGACTTGTGTCTCTTCGTCTTGTCATACTCTTTTTCTTCCTTTGATTATGAAATGGTGTTTATTGAAAAATTCATTAACATCTTGTGTTTATCGGATTCTTGATCAGTGAAGAATTCATTGTGATTTCCCAGATTGCACAGAATTTTATTTATGTGTTTGCATGAGCAGAAATAATTTTTGCTTATTGGATCTTCGTCTTTGTGAATGTATTGATTGAGCAGAATGTGATATTAATATGTTCATGTATTGGTTTCCCGTTTCTTCTAGTTCCCGTCTTTTAAATCCAAAGTGTTTGAAACATTGAGCTCACTTACCTTTGATCTGTGAAGTGTTGTAGGAGACTCCATGCCCAATGGTTCCAATCACTGATCATATATGTTTTAAAACCAAAATTTTGCTTCTCTTTTTTCTCATCTGGTCTATCTAATCCACCTTCCATCGAGCCAACTCATAATCCAATTTCAATATAAAATAAACTATTGCAATAACTGTGGTGCGCTATGTTTCCCTTAGCAGTCAAGGAAAACTTTAGGGACTAACACCTGGTTTGAAGAATAACCTCCTCTCGATTTCATCATTGGAGGAGAAGGGATTTAGAGTTTCCTTTGTTGATGGTGAAGTTCTGATGTGGCCTAGAGGAAAGAAAATTAATGATGTAGTTGTGATTGGTGAACAAGAAGGAGGATTGTACAAATTGAAGGGACGATCAGATTCAACATTAGCACATAGCACAATTTATCCAAGTGAGCTATGGCATAGGAGACTTGCTCACATTCACTACAAAGCATTGTCGATCGTGAGCAAGATGGTGACAGGACTACCAGAGATGCAGGTGAACCATGATGGCATGTGCAAGGGATGCGCACAATGGAAGAATGTGAAGAATCCATTTCCAAGCAGTGACAATAAGGCTGAGGGAATCTTAGACATCATACATTCAGACATATCTCGACCAATGTCAGCCACCTCACTTAGCAGGTATACTTATTATGTTTCTTTCATTGATGATTATTCACGTAAGTCTTGGATTTATTTTTTGAAAGCTAAAAGTGAAGTGTTTAGCAAGTTTAAAGAATTCAAATCTCTAGTAGAAAACCTCTCTGAAAAGAAGATAAAGGTTTTAAGATCGGATAATGGAGGAGAGTTCTCATTAGAAGAATTCAAGACATTCTCCATGGAATTCGGGATTAAGAGGGGGCTCTCTACTCCCTACAATCCTCAATAGAATGGTGTAAAAGAAAGGAAGAACCAAACCATAATGGAAGCTGTGAAGGCGATGATACATGGCCAAGATTTACCAATGCACTTGTGGGAAGAAGCAGCTAGAACAATAGTGTGTGTGCAGAATAGAAGTCCCCACCGTGCACTTGGGAACAAGACACCAGAAGAGATGTTTACCGGAGAAAAGCCAGAGGTCGGTCACTTGAGAATATTTGGTTTCCTTGTGTATGTGCATGTTCCCAGGGATAAAATATCGAAGTTGGATCCTTCAGGAAAGAAGGGTATCTTTGTTGGATACAGTGAAACATCGAAGGATTATAGAGTTTACATCCCTAGTCACCGACAGATTGATATTAGTAGAGATGTTACCTTCAATGAAGATGCAGCTTTCAACAAATCAAGGCAGAACCATATTGATGAGGTTCATGATGAGGATTTGGAAGCTCCTAGGATCATAGAGACAAAAGGAGGTAGTGACACTGTACCTGAAGAGTATATTACAGAGGATCATGACATGACAGAATCACAAAGACCTGCAGAACCACCCCAATATATTACCACCAAGAAGAGACCATCTTGGGCTCGAGAAGCTATTCAATATGCAGAGAAGTATGGAGACCTAGATGGAACTTTCAGAGAAATTAAGAAGCCTCGACCTTACTCTTGTTACATAGCATTGTTATATGATATCATTGATGCAGAGCCTACTAGTTATGAAGAAGCTACAGAAAATAAAGTATGGTAGGATGCCATGATTGCAGAGTACCAGTCCATATTGAAAAATGATGTTTGGGATGTGGTTCCAAGACCGAGAGACAAATTTGTAGTGAGATCGAAGTGGATTTTGAAGAAAAAGCATTCAACAAATGGAAATATTGAGAAGTACAAGGCAAGGTTTGTGGAACGTGGTTTCTCCCAGAAAGAAGGAATTGATTATGAGGAGACATTTTCACCTATGGAGAGATACACTTTGATTAGAGATATACTTGTTATAGCTATAGTGATGAAGTGGAAGGTACACCAGATGGATTTATTGACAACTTTCTTGAATGGTGTGGTAGAAGAGGAAGTGTATGTGGAGCAACCACAAGATTTTGAGACACATGACAGGCAGACACATGTGTGTAGATTGAAGAAGGCATTGTATGGGTTTAAGCAAGCACCCAAAGCGTGGTATGGTAGAATTGATGGCTACCTGATGAGCTTGGGCTTTACCAAGAGTAAATCAGATCCCAACATTTACTTCAAGGTTGTGGATAGTGGACCAGTTATACTATTTCTATATGTGGATGATTTGTTTCTAACAGGTGTTGAGAAGCTCATTGATGAATGTAAGAAGACGCTTTCTTTAGAGTTTGAGATGAAGGACCTAGGTATAATGCATTACTTTTTGGTTCTGGAGGTATGGCAGAGACCGGATGGGATTTTCCTTAATCAAGGAAAGTATGCAGTGGAGGTCCTAAAGAGATTTGGGATGATGGATTGCAAGACCATGCCTACTCTGATGGTGATGAATATGAAGTTGTTTTGTGATACTTCTTCAGAGACAATGGAAGCCACCATGTATAGAGATTTGGTTGGTTCATTGATGTACCCGATGAACACAAGACCAGATATATGTTTTGTGGTGAACACATTGAGTTATTATATGGTTGAGCCAAGACATGTTCACTTGGTTGAGGAAAAACATGTGTTGAGGTACCTGAAGGGTACAGTGGATTATGGACTCATGTATGATGGGGATTGTGAGACTAGACTGCATGGGTACACAAATTCAGAATGGACTATTAGTGTTGCAGACCAGAAGAGTACATCTAGATGTTGTTTCCGTTTGGGATCAGGCATGATCTCATGGTTCAGAAGAAAGCAGTCCAGTGTACCGCTCAATATGGATGAGGAAAAGTACATAGCAGCGTGTTCAACTAGCATTGAAGTAGTGTGTCTTCGAAAGTTTCTATTTGGTATGTTTGATCTCGAGTTGGAGGTGACTGGCATCTGGTGTGACAACCAGAGTTGTGTGAAGTTGTCGAAGAACCCAGTGTTTCATGACAAGTCGAAGCATATCGATATCATGTATCACTATATCAAGGATATGGTCCAAAGAGGAGTTGTGAAGCTCCAGTATGTGGCTATGGATGATCATGTAGTTGATGTGTTGACCAAGCCTCTTTCGAGAGTGTAGTTTGAGTAATTCAGGGACAGGCTTGGTGTGGTTCGGAAGGACGTACCCTTGTGATAGGGTATGATGTGTTACAATTGTGACTCCAAATCGTAGCATGGTATAGTGTGTACATTAGGTTTTCATGCATAGGCACTCACTGTGGCACCAGTCAGGATGATGTGTATGCAGATCCTTTGGGGAGAGATTGTTTTCCTAGCTATGGAGGCCCAACTGGTTTGTGTGGTTGGAGGCTTCACGCAGATCCTTCGGGGAGAGTTTGCCTCTAGGATAGCTATAAGACCAACCTAGTGTGTTGGATGTATGCTACTCCAGTGAAACAACTTGGTACGCATGTTTGCTACTCCAATGAAATAGAGTGGTATGCAGGTACTCAAGTGAAATAGTCTGGCATATTGATACTCCAGTGAAATAGTATGGTACGCATAACTACTCCAATGAAATACTCTGGTACGCTGAGATATTGCTACTCCAGTGAAATATTTTGGTGCACATGTTACACTGGTGTGCCAACCAGTGGGACTTATTCATATGAGAGTGCAGCTGGTAAGACTCCATATGAAACTTAGTCACCCTGTTACCTAGTTCTACATGAGATGGTTGTTTTTATGACTGTAGATCTAGTGCATGGTTATTGTGGACCAGAAGAAAGTCTCATCACGACTGTTGTGCCAACTAGTGGGATTCATTTTATGTTGGTTACTATTATGGATGCATGTTGTGTGTGGTTACATAACTTCTTGTGATGTATAAATTCAGTGGAGTTTTCAACAAGTCAATGGTAAAGACTACATAAGTATAGAAGCCATGTTGATGATTGAAGTACAGATGCAATGTGATGATCATGCCAGAAGAATACCTTCGTTGTTGAGAGGGAGTGTTGAAGTTTGGGCAGTTGTGGAAGATATTCTTATTGTATTAGACCAAGTCAAAACCCTAAAGAATAATATTATGTTGTATTTGTAAATTCGACCCTATTGTGCCTTTGTAAAAGTCAAATGTAAATTAGAAAGTGTAAAGTGTACAAGTCAGCCCTGACCTAATTTCAAGGTGGCTCAACTTGTATTTATAGGAGGCTATGCGCCTCATTTGGAGAACACACACAACACAAGTTTTCTATCAAGGAAAAGTGCGCAACTCTAAGGAGGAGATGCAACTATAGAGTAAAGGTGTTTTGGTGAAGGATTTTGCTTATCTCTTGGAGGCCTATCTTGGTCTAGTGGTGCACTACCCTATTCTAGTTAGGGTTTCTGGTCTATCTTTTGATTATCTTCTATTTGGTGAGATCTCTCTTGAGAGAGACATTGTACTTGTTAATGAATCCATATTGAAGAAGATTTTCTGGGTTTTCTCCCCCAAGAGTGTTGAAAATATTATCATTGATGTCAACAGTCATTGATGTCGACAGTCGATCAGATCATCTGTTGTTAAATGACAGATGAGATTGTCATTGATGCCAACAGTATATCAGCCAGCAAAATATGTCATACATTATGGAAAGAAGGAAAAGTGCAAGCTCGGAAGGAGGAGCAAACGGGACGAGCAAGTAGTATGAAGACCAAAACTCAGAAGGAAGAGCGCATTGCACAATATATCAAGTTTCAAAAGAAATTCGTGATTATTGTTGATCACTATAGGATCAACAATCCTATGATAAAATATCAGGAGGGTTAGCAAACACATATATCAAAGATCAGGAGAACTAGCGACTGACTATATTAAAGCTCAGGAGAGTTAGTGAATGAAGAGCCTCAACAACCATCCAATCGGAGTGAAGAAACCTTAGCATCCTTCTAATCAGAATGAGAATCTCAGCAGCCATTCGATAAAATATTTTGACCATGTTGATCGTCTGATACAATGCACATCGGTCATTTGAGTGACCATGGGCTTGAGGACCATTGAAATATCGTGATTGTTGATCTGCTTCAAGAACACCCGTCAGTTGTTGGATCCAGTGGAGATGCAAGGAGGATAAGCCTAGGAGTTAGTTAACACTCCAAAGCAGCGAAATGATCTGATTTGTTGGATCAAGAGGACATGTGGCAAGTGATTATAATTTCGTTGACTTGCAAATCAGGAAAGTAAAAGACAATGTTGCATGAACTCGCGAAACGCGAAATCGCGATATGATCTGGACCATTGGATCATCGAGGGTCGTGGACCGTCGATCCAACGTAAGAAGATATTGGGAAATAAGGAGTCAGAAGAAGGGAGGTGCTCTAACCTTTGAAATATCGAAACATGAAATCACGATAAGATAAGGATCGTCAATCAGGAGGAGCGACGTGGGTCGTTGATCTGACGAGAGTGACATACCGGATTTCGGGAATTCGTAGATTGTGAATTGAGAGAACGAAGCAAGCTTCTTGAAATACCGAAACACGAATTCACGATCCAATCCAGACCATTGGATTGAGAACGAATCATGGTCGTTGAGCCAGAGGACACATGGCATTGGTTCAAAACTTCGCTGACTGGAAAGTCAAAAACTGGAAGTGCTAACCTTCCAAATAGCGAAACGCGAAATCACGATAGAATCGTGGGCCGTCGGATCTTGAAAGCGTTGGAGGGCCGTTGGATTTGAACCAAGGAAAAATGAATCAGCAGACCACATCAGCTAAGGACACGTGGCACAATAAGACAACGACAAATGTCAAGTTGATACAACATTTCAGGTACATGAAAATCACGAATATGTATGACACGTGTCAACGAATAGGATGGTGACACGTCATCAAGTGACGTAAGAATTTACGTTACTTTGGGAGTCCTACTTCAGGATATTTCACCACTAAGAAAATACTCTATAGTTCAGGAGTCTCGAATGCTGAAACTCCGAAAGGGACATGAGTCAGGTGATCTATAGTATCAAGAGTTACCACTTCGAGAATTTTTCGTTGTAAGCAAAAACTCCAACATCACAAAGTCCCAAACATCGAACATCGAAAGGGACAATTGGAGGTCACCAAGATTTGAAGGAAAAAACAATGAAATCTCGACAGCCACACATATCAATGCCTGATTAAGACACAGTCATTCGATTAAGGAAAGAAGGGATCAGATTAAGCTTTAAGGTGGACTGTTGATGTATCTCTGCAAGATAAACGTGAATCGTCTGATTGTATCAGGGATATTATAATCGAGAATTTTGCAATGTAGTAAGTCATGAAGACTCGATGGGAAAAGCATCGAAATCCCGACTGTTGTCCATATCAGTGGGTAATATGAACCATTTGATTTTTTCGACGATTTTGTGATCGTGAGTTTTGTAATATTGGAATTCACGATAACTCGAAGGTAAAAGTATCGAAATCCCGTCAACCATCCATCTCGTCAGGAGATTGAATCATGACCATTGATTTGGTAAAGCGCTCAAGCACTCGTTCAAGATTAGCATTCGGTCACCGTCGTTGGTCATATGCTATAAGAATATTAAAAGAAAATTATAACATGTCACTATAATTGGTAAATCCCATGGTTATGTAATGCACGGTCATATGTGATGGTTTGAAGGAAGCGCCTTCACAGAATCTGGTCTTTGTAAATATAGCAGAGATTAGGCATCGAGTATAAAGGATTCAATTGATCCATGACTGTGATCAATTTATGACAAAAATGAACCGATACAAAGTCATGATTAAAAGAGAATAAATCATGAAAATATGAATAAAGAATAAAAAGAAAAATGATATTAATTAAAGTTTAGACTATCATTTTAAATGAAAAGGTACAATGGTTCAAATAAAGAGACACGTTGTTTTAAATTTCACACCAGTTTGAAGATTATATAAACGTGAAAAAGTGGTGAGAAGAAAGTGTCTCTGCAATCCAGAATAGAAGATAAAAAGTTGAAGCAGATTCCAAGAAGACATCAGAGGAAAGAAAATGTGAATAACAAAGAGAAGATAAAATGCAGTTCATAACATAAGTTAAATAAGTTGAAGCAGATTCCAAGAAGATATCAAAGGAAAGACAATGTGAATAACATAGAAGATGAAATGTGGTGATGAGTGTCTTAAAGTATATCTTGTTGGCAAATGTTTAACAGATAGCGTATGCTTGTCATTGATGGAAAGTACAACAGTGAAGATGGCAGGATCAGAATGTACATCGATGGACAAACAGGAACAACATAGGCTCAGGAGGGATTAGTGCAGAGTCAAAATTCTTCCAAGTAAGAAGGATGTATAAACTTGGAGGAGAACCGTCGTTGATCGTTGGATCCCATCAAAAACTCCCGACAGCATGAGGGCTGTCAGATCTGAATAAAAACAAGAAGAGTGCATTTGGTGTTAAAGGACGCGAGGTGGCAAAGTGGCAAGAAGATCATGACCGTCCATCTGGGAAGGACGCGTGGCAGAGATCGGAGAGATCTCGCGAACTCGGGAGTTCGCAGGTTGAGAATCCAAACATTGGGTACTCCAAGTCGCGAGGTCACGAGGTAGCAAGAGAAGGACAGCCGTCGGATCTGGATCACAGGAGGACCGTTGGATCTGCGCGGTGGATCACACGTGGCGAGAGATCGTCATCTCGTTGACTGGAAAGTCAAAGGAACAGCGAGATGCGAGATCGCGATTTAATCAAGGACCGTTGGATCAAGAGGACGCGTGGCGAAAGATCAGAGCACCATAAAACTCCATCTCGTAGTTTGGCCTATCGCGACTTGGAGTGACAAGAACCTCCATCACAGGAATCGCGAGATGCGAGATTGCGAGAAGATCAGGACCGTTGGATTACCAAAAACATGGATCGTTGATCTGAGCTCCATATCAGAGCTTCGCCTATCGCGACTAGGAGTGATGAGAATCTCCATCATAGGAACAACGAGATGCGAGATCACGATGAGATCAGGACCGTTGATTCATCAAGAGCATGAACCGTCGATCAGGGTCGATGAAGATTACAAGTTCGCAGCGAAAGTGCGAAACAGGTAATTAACGACAATACTCTTCAGAGTTAATCCAACGGTGCAGGTGAATTTAAACAAGATCAGAGGGCTACTGTTGCACGACACAATGAAACTGCTAGTAACCATTGATGGTTTCTACCAGAGGATGCGAAGAGACTTCGGTGTGATTTCCAGAGGAGCAGAAGAGTCACATGGAATCTGCCAGTGGAATGAGGACGACTCGTGGAGGCGATTGACAACTGGATGGGATTGAGGCCGTAACTGAAACAGAGAAGGTGAGATCGACTGTCACAGAGAAGACGAAGAGTCTCAACTGCCAGAGAGGCTGAGGAATCTTAGCATAACACCCAGTGATACTGGACACGCAGGGCGAACCAACAGAGAAGCTGAAGAGTCACGATAATGATCAGATAGAGCACTCGAGAGGTGGAGGATAATGACGGAGATTATGCATGCAGAGGCATGGAGAACATTGCATGCACAAGGTGCACAGAAGCTATAAATACACGGTACAAAGAAGAGATGGGGTTGCGGTTGGTGTTGGAGGTTGTAGTGAGGCTTGTTGGTAAAGGGAATTCAGGTGTGAAGAAGGAGGAGAGTCCAACAGCTGAATAGCACAGAAGAGGAACTGTGCAGAGCATGGAGATGGCGAACAGAGCATAAAAAGAAGAAGACCAGATAGGGCAAGGGATGTGAGCAGAAAGGCAATGAGGCAGACAGAGCAACGAAATACAGCAGAACAGTGATAAGTCGGGTAAGCCATTGTTGAACATTATATCACTGTAATAAGTTTCAGAAGCAAAGATTTGTATTTGAGGGTGGTTGGGAGGTGCTAGGGAGGACTGTTGTCCTTAGAGGTTCAAGTGGGTGCTTGAACACAGGGAGTTGGTGCTTCCTTCTAGTTGGTGCTAGAGAAACCAGGGAGTTGGTGCTTCCTTCTAGTTGGTGCTAGAGAAACCAGGGAGTTGGTGCTTCCTTCTAGTGGGTGCTAGAGAAAACAGAGAGTTGGTGCTCTCAGCAAGTTACAGCTTGCTAAACAGAGGTTGTAGCCTCATTATGAGTTGGTGCTCATATGTATGATAATGTAAAGATTGTAACCATTACTTATCATATAAAGAAAAAGAGGTTTTTACCCTGTATGGGTTTCCTCAGGAAATAT
>ML788975.1:394060-415461 GCA_009831015.1 Picea engelmannii
TTTTACTATCTCTTCTTCTAAGGCTTCACACCTGACTTTCTTCTCTGACAATTGTTGTTTCAGTATGTCTTCTATTTTCTTTGCCTCTTCTAATTCCACTTTCAGCAGAGCAAAGTCTTCATCAGGTTTTTTATTTTCTTTCTCGAACTGTATCAGCAATTGTTTTTGCTTTCTGTTCTTAATTCTGAGTCTGTCAATTTCTTCCAATGCACTGATCAATTCTCCTTCCATATCAACCAGAAATTCTTCATCATTATCATCACTTCCTATGCTTTTATTATCATAATCTTCTTTGGCCATAAGCATGAAGTCATTTGCCTTATCTTCATAGGAAGAGTCACTATCAGTGTCTTCTGAGGAATTGTCATTATTTGCAACCAAACTTTTCTTCTTATTATATTTCTTGTATTTGTACTTCTTTTCATCATCAGAGTTCTGGTCCTTTTTTTGATGGGGACACTTAAATGCAAAATAACCTATCTTACCACATTTAAAGCATTTGAAGGGAAACTTCCCTTGATATTTTCTTGATCCTTTCTTTAACCTTCTCACAAATTTTTCCTCAATATCATCTAATTCTGAATCAGTATTCTTGTTTTCTTTAAAATATGCTTCTCTAGTACTGGATTTATCTTTGTTAATTCTCATTTCATATGCATTTAGAGTTCCTAGGAGTTGATCAATGGACAGAGTTTTAATATCACTTGATTCTTCTATTGCAGAGACTTTTGGATTAAATTTATCAGGCAAAGATCTTAAATTTTTTTGAACTAAGAGTGATTCGTCAAACTTCTCACCAAGACCCTTCATGGCATTCACGAGTTCTTCGACTCTTAAAAAATACTTGCTAACTGTTTCATCTTCATTCATCTTTAGTTGTTCAAATTTCAATTTGTATGTTTGAAGTTTGACATCTTTTACTTTCTCATTTCCTTCATAACTGCTAACAAGTTTATCCCACATTGTTTTGGTAGTTTCAAGATGCATCACCTTTACAAACTTAGCTTTAGCAAGTCCATTCAAGATAGAATTCATTCCCTTAGCATTAAAAATAAACTCTAACTTATCGTCCTTGGAGGCTAGCACAACAGGATTTGTATATCCAGTCTCTACTACATCCCAAACATCAACACCCAAGGCCATTAAGTATGTTCTCATTCTAATCTTCCATAAGACAAAATTTGTTCCATCAAACAGAGGGGGCTTAGAGGCTGAAGTCCCTTCATGACTTGTCATGTTTAAGATTACAAATCTACCTTTGAATAAAAGGAACCCGCTCTGATACAAATTGTTGAAATTACTAAGACAACTGAGAGGGGGGGGGTGATTCAGTTGTTATTGTGCTTAAACAATTTAAGTCTATTAATACATTCTTAATATTTCTTCAAGTGATCATCAACATTATATAGCATATGGACAATAAAAGTAATGAGCATCAGTCACACATAAGGTATACACAGAGATAAATTTTCATGAGGAAACTCATAAATGGAGAAAACCTCTTCTTCTTCGCAATGATAGGCATTCTTTTAAGTTATGTACATCATCTTTAATTGAGCACCAAATCAATGTGAGGTTGCTACCTCTGTTTTACAAGCTGCGACTTGTTTGAGAGCACCGACTCTCTTGTTTCTCTAGCACCCACTAGAAGAAAGCACCAACTCCCCTAATGTTCCAGCACCAACTGGATGGAAGCACCAACTTCCAGTTACACAGGCTCCAACCTGTATAACATAGAACACTTGTTCTCCCTTGCACCACCCTGCCACCCTGGTTTCTATGGCTGCAACCAAATGGAAGCTACAACTCCCTATGTTCAAGCTCCTACTTGAACCTCTGAGGACAACAGTCCTCCCTAGCACCTCCCAACCACCCTAGAATATAAATGAATAATTAAACAACCAACTACATAGATAAATCGATTCTTACCACTTCTTCTTTGTTCTATAAATCTGGTCTTCTTCTAATTGTTCTGCAATTCTTCTCTTCCTTTGTTTGTTTTGCAATTCTTCTTTTCTTCAACTTGTTCTCTCATTCTGCTCTGCTTCAAGTATTTTCCTCATCTATTACTCTTCTCTGAGTTTTATCTCACACTGCACATATTTTCAGTCTCACATTGCGCATCCTATGATTTTCCCTTTCTTACAGTTTAATTCATTTTTTGTCCAGAACGACCAACTGCGCATTGTCTGTATCTTTTTCTTTTATGCACAATGCCCACAACAGTTACACTTTGCATCTTCTTTGGAAAAAGAAAATCGTTTCAGAAACTGAAACACCAACCGATCAAGAATCATGACTTAGTTTCGCTAATGGATTCGTAACTGATGAAATAACTATGAGAGAGAACAGTATCCCTCCGATCATATTCAAGTTTATCTGCACTGTTGGATGAACTTTATTAATATTGCCTTTAAATTGGGTTTCGGCATTTTGACATTCCTGTGGCCAAGTGTCTCGACACTTTATATCGCGATCTCTAAAACTCCGATATAGAGATTTTATGCACAAGCTCCTTCCTCTATATGACCAAGGCCATGACCAAGCACTTATGCATAAAGTTCTTTTCAATAATTCATGTTTCGTGAATCTGGAGATGAGGCATCTCGACTCTCCAAGTCGCAATCCACGAAACCACGAAATGTAGCTTATCTGAACTAAATTCTTCCCTTCTCGTGACCACCGGCGGTGACCAAAGGCTGTGCCAAAAAGGTGCTTCACGTGTTTATAAACTTCATCTGATCGACGGTTTAAATATCCATAGATCCGACGGTCCAGATCTTATCACGATCTCGCATCTCGTGAGTTTCCACACCATGCTCTGTTGACTCCAAGTCAGTGACTTGTCCTATGATTCGACGGTCTAGATCTGATCTTAATTCAATGGCTCAGATCATATAGCGATTTCGGCATTTATGTTTCTTGCCTCTCCAAGTCGCGATAGGCGAAGCTCCGAGATGGAGCTCAGATCAACGGTCCAAAACAAACCTTGAACTGACGGCTGCGATTAAATCGCGATTTCGCATATCGCGATTTCGAAGGTTATGTTTCTTGCCTTTCCAAGTCGCGATAGGCGAAGCTCTGAGATGGAGCTCAGATTAACGGTCCAGAACAAACCTCTAACTAACGGCTGCGATTAAATCGCGATTTCGCATATCACAATTTTGAAGGTTATGTTTCTTGCCTCTCCAAGTCGCGAGTCATGAAACTCCGAAATGGAGTTGACGTTCCATATCATACCTTGATCTGACGGTTGCGATTAAATCATGATTTCGCATATCACGATTTCAATGGTCATATTTCTTGCCTCTTCAATTCGCGAGTCGTGAAACTTCGAAACAGAGTCGATGGTCCAGATCACACCTTAATCTGACGACTGCAATTAAATCACGATTTCGCATGTCACGATTTCAATGGTCATATTTCTTGCCTCTCCAAGTCGCGAGTCACGAAACTCCGAAATGGAGTCTCGGATCAACAGTCCTGATCAACACTTGATCTGATGATCATCGGGAATTGAAAATGGGATCCAACGATTAGAAATGCTACATCTCCTCCCAAGCTTACTTTGTTCCGCTTACTCCGATCTTGCCATCGATGATCTGCCAACAATCCTCTGCACTATCTCTTCTGAGCTTATTCGAATCTTCTCTACAACGTCTTCTCATAATGCCCGTCTATTTCATACTTTCTGTACTCATGCCATCTTCACTGTTGTACTTGCCATCAATGACAAGTATACAAACATGCGTTGTCTATTAAAGATTTTCCAAAACAAATAAGAAAGATGAGGAAAATATTGCTCCTGAAATTGATGAAGTTAATAATAGGAGTTTGGGGGATAAAACTTCTAATAATGAATATTCTCAAAACAAGGATAAAGAATCTTCTGGTGCACACAATGATGACATTGATGATGAATCTTCAATCCTAGAAAAAAAAAAGTTACAGATAAACCCATTATGCACAAAATCTTCAGGTCATTACCTATGAGATATGATGCAAAGATGTCTTCAATTAAAGATAGATCCAATCTAAATACACTCATAACTGATCAGCTCCATGGAATCTTTATAGCATATGAAATGAGAACAGGGCATGATAAATCAACAAAAGATGAAATATCTTTCAAAGCATCCGACACAAAGATAAATCAAGAGAAAAAACCTCAATCCAACCATCATGAAGAATCTGATGTGGAAGAAGCCAATTTCATTAGAAAACTTCATAAAGGATCAGGGAAGTACAAAGGAAAACCTCTTTACAAATGTTTTAACTGTGGAAAAGTTGGTAATTTTGCATCCAAGTGTCCCTATCCCAATGAGGACCCTGAAGATGAACCTAATTATCTTATGGATATTCCATCAATTAGTATTGATATTGGAGGGAAGATGTAAGCACATCAGTATTCATATTGAATAGAGGTCAGCTCAGGATTGATAGTAGTAAAACTCCTTTTGAACCATGTTTGGGAGAGCTCAAACTGTAAAATACTTCAAAGTCTTTGGAAGTAAGGGTTATATCAAAAAGCTTGAGAAGAATCTCAGAAAATTTGATGCCAGATTTGATGAAGGTATTCTTCTTAGATATGCTACTACCAAGAAAGCATACAAGTTCTACAATCTTAGGATACATAAGATTGTTGAGAGTACAGATGTCAAGGTGGATGATATAAAAACAATTGGTAGATATCGATGAGAATCGATGAACAGAACCAAGGGTTGTTTGAAAAAATGATGAGCTACAATTGCGCAGTGTTCTAGTATCCACAACAACAATATTCTGATGTACAAAATGAAGTACATGACATCATGTAGAAAAAAACAAAACAAGAAGATTTACCTTTTCATAAACAAAGGTGGAGAATATTCAGAAAGAGAGAAAGCATATTGACAGGGGAAGTCATTCAACTATGATTGGAAAAACATGTATGTAGGAATATTTACCCAAGGTCAGTCTGGTCAGTAACATACAGAGATTACCACATGTGGCAGATATTTTTGAAAAAACCATTAAAACAGATATGTATTGAATATCTCAGGGGAAGATAGCAATCAACAACAGAAGGAGTCATTATGTTATAACAGGAAAAGATTGATTGCAGAAGGAGTTACCAGTGGTCAGAGAAGTACTTATACAGATAAATCATAGGAGAAGAAACCATCTGCCATTGATGTCAAAGGGGGAGAGAAACTTCATAAAAGGAAAGCATCAACACAGGGGGAGTTTTTTATATGAAGTTAGTGTGTTGACCTCAATGACAAAGGGGGAGATTGTTGGAAATATTGTCATTGATGTCGACAGTCGATCAGATGATCTGTTGTTAAATGACAGATGAGATTGTCATTGATGTCAACAGTATATCAGCCAGCAGAATATGTCATACATTATGAAGAGAAGGAAAATCACAAGCTCAGGAGGAGGAGCAAACAGGACGAGTGAGCAGTATGAAGACCAAAGCTCATAAGGAAGAGTGCATTGCATAGTATATCAGGCTGCAAAAGAAATTCGTGATTATTGTTGATCACGATAGGATCAACAATCCTATGATAAAATCTCAGGAGGGTTAGAAAACACAGAGATCAAAGATCAGGAGAACTAGCGACTGACTAAATTAAAGCTCATGAGAGTTAGTGAATGAAGAGCCTCAACAGTCGTCTGATCGGAGTCAAGAAACCATAGCAGCCGTCTGATCAGAATGAGAAGCTCAACAGTTGTTCGATCAAATTTTTTGAGCATGTTGATCATCTAATACAACGCACATCGGTCATTCAAGTGACCATGGGCTTTAGGACCATTGAAAGATCGTGACCGTTGATCTGCTTCAAGAATACCCGTCAGTCGTCGGATCCAGTGGAGATGCAAGGAGGATAAGCCCAGGAGTTAGTTAACACTCCAAAGTAGTGAAATGATCTGATCTGTAGGATCAAGAGGACATGTGGCAAGTGATTGTAATTTCGTTGACTCGTAGATCAGGAAAGTCAAAGACAGTGTTGCATAAACTCGCAAAACACGAAATTGCGATATGATCTGGACCATTGGATCATGGAGGGTTGTGGATCGTCGATCCAACGTAAGCGGATATTGGGAAATAGGATATCGGGAAATAAGGAGTCAGAAGAAGGGAGGTGCTCTAACCTTTGAAATACAAAAAAATGAAATCACGATAAGACAAGGACCGTCGATCAGGAGGAGCGATGTGGGTCGTCGATCTGACGAGAGTGACATATCGGATTTCAGGAATTCAGAGATTGCGAGTTGAGAGAGCAGAACATGCTTCTTGAAATATCAAAACGTGAATTCGCTATCCAATCCAGACCATTGGATTGAGAATGAATCATGGTCGTTGAGCCAGAGGACACATGGCGTTGGTTCAACACTTCGCTGACTGGAAAGTCAAAAACTGGAAGTGCTAACCTTCCAAATAGTGAAACGTGAAATCGTGATAGAATCGTGGGTCGTCGGATCTTGAAAGCGTTGGAGGTCCGTTGGATTTGAACCAAGGCAAAATGACTCAGTAGACCACGTCAGCTAAGGACATGTGGCACAATAAGAGACTGACATGTGTCAAGTTGATACAACATTTCAGGTACGTGAAAATCACAAATATGTATGACACGTGGCAGCCAATAGGCTGGTGACACGTCATCAAGTGACGTAAGCATTTACGTTACTCCAGGAGTCTTACTTCGGGATATTTCACCACTAAGAAAATACTCTATAGTTCGGGAGTCTTGAATGTCGAAACTTCGAAAGGGACACGCGTCAGATGATCCATAGTATCAAGAGTTACCACTTCGAGAGTTTTTCGTTGTAAGCAAAAACTCCAACATCACGAAGTCCTGAACGCCGAAATGCAAAAAGGGACTATTGGAGGTCACGAAGATTTGAAGGCAAAAACAACGAAATCCCGACAGCCACACAAATCAATGCCTGATTAAGACACAATCGTTCGATTAAGGAAAGAAGGGATCGGATTAAGCTTTAAGGTGGACCATTGATGTATCTCCGCAAGATAAACGTGAATCATTTGATTTTATCGGCGATATCATAATCGATAATTTTGAAATGTAGTAAGTCATGAAGCCTCGATGGGAAAAGCGTCGAAATCCCGACAGTCATCCATATCAATGGGTAATATGAACCGTCTGATTGTTTTGGCGATTTTGTGATAGTGAGTTTTGTAATATTGGAATTCACAATAACTCGAAGGGAAAAGTACCGAAATCCCATTAACCGTCCATCTCATCAGGAGATTGAATCATGACCGTTGATTTGGTAAAGCGCTATGCACTCGTTCAAGATTAACATTCGGTCACCACCATTGGTCATAAGCTATAAGATTATTAAAAGAAAATTATAACATGTCACTATAATTGGTAAAGCATGTGGTTATGTAACACACGGTCATATGTGATGGTTTGAAGGAAGCGCCTTCATGAAATCTGGTCTTTGTAAATATAACAGAGATTAGGCATCGAGTATAAAGGATTAAATTGATCCATGACTGTGATCAATTTATAACAAAAATGAACCGATACAAAGTCATGATTAAAAGAGAATAAATCATGAAAATATGAATAAAGAATAAAAAGAAAAATGATATTAATTAAAGTTTAGATTATCATTTTAAATGAAAAGGTACAATGGTTCAAATAAAGGGACACGTTGTTTTAAATTTCACACCAGTTTGAAGATTATATAAACGAGAAAAAGTGGTGAGAAGAAAGTGTCTCTGCAATCCAGAATAGAAGATAAAAAGTTGAAGCAGATTCCAAGAAGACATCAGAGGAAAAAAAATGTGAATAACAGAGAGAAGATAAAATGCAGTTCAGAACAAAAGTTGAATAAGTTGAAGCAGATTCCAAGAAGATATAAGAGGAAAGAAAATGTGAATAAAAGAGAAGATGAAATGTGGTGATGAGTGTCTTAAAGTATATCTCTAATCATTGATTCTATAATGGATCACTACTACTGAAGTTCAATAGACTCTAGTTGGATAGACTGGGTTCTATCAGCAAGCTGGGACTTGTAGCAAGCTGGGACTTGCAGCAAGCCGGGTCTTGCGCCAAGCTGGGTCTTGGCAGAGAGTTGGTTCTCTCTGAGGGGTTGGTGCTCCTTATTTAAGTTGGTGCTGAAAACTTTAGTTGGTGCTAAAAAGAAAATCCTTGATCACATATATTCATATTTATGTTCATATCAATTATACAAAGATTATACAAACATCTGGTTCTTTGTGTTCATTATAATTATTATGTGATTTTTCTTAATCTCTTCAATTGTGTTTTAACTGGTAACTTGTGAAAATAAATTGTTAAAATAATTCACACACTAATTCACCCCCCCCCCTCTTAGTGTGGGTCGTGTGTTCTTCAATCTTTTTGTGGTAGTACGACAACCGTTAGACCAAAACTCGCGAGTGATTAGTATACTCATCACCACCAGAGTTAATGGATCCATGAGAGGTTGTTAGACCATGTCGCGAGTCCTGAAAGAGGTGTTGACCACTAAGTCAATAATCTCCCCCTTAGCACCAACTGAGGTACTCAACACCAATCGAGCGGACTCAAACTCGTAACCTTTTGCTTTGATACCATTTTTGCGGTAGTACGACAATCGTTAGACCAAAACCCGTAGGTGATTAGTAAACTCATCACTGCCAGAGTTAATGGATCCACTGGAGGTTGTTATACCATGTCGCGAGTCCCGAAGGAGGTGCTGACCACCAAGTCAACAAAGAGAGTTTCCCGGGATAAATCTTGTGTATACTGTGAATGTATTTCTTTCAGTGATCCTTATGCATGCAGTTATTGATTTAATAATTTAAAGTTAAAGAATATTGAATACACTTAACTTCTTAAGTGAAATTTCAACACATAAGAGTTCCCAAATATGTAATATTGGATGTGGGTGGTCCTGAAATCATGTCCACCAACTTATTATCATTTTCCTTCTTATACTTGATGACTAGATGAAAGTTTTACAAAAATCCCATCCACTCCTAATGTTTGGTTTGTTGAATCTTACTCTAGGATAACATTTACTACAATGGTTGGTGATCAATGTGGATAATGGTTTCATTTCCCATCAGAGAGTACTTCCATTTCCTAACAACGTGAAGCAAGGCATAGAGTTCCTTATCATATTGATGCAAGAGTATCGGTACCAAGTACACGTGGTAGGACAACTCAGCGCCTGAGGACCAGTTCAGAACCTCGAACATGAGCCGGTACTGTAGATCTTTGGCAGCTGATAGAAATAGAAAAAGGAAAGATCACGTGCATAGACAAAAATGAGCATGCATGACCTGGGATTTTAACCCTAGTCTCGATGTAACCGCAATTAGGTAGCAGTTAGTTTGTTTCTTTTGTATAAAGAGAGATTTTGTATGCCCTAAAGGGGGTTATGAGAATTATGAGCAAGTAATAATCTCAGAGCAGTAGTTGTTGCTTTGATTTTGAATGAAAATAACAGAGAAAAATTGATCTAATGTATGGTGTGAATAATGTTTGAAATTTCTTTGTTGTTGTCTTAATGTTTTCAAGAATGAATGAATATTGCTACAAGTGTATGTAGCTTTGAAATTCTTGCATAAGAATTTAAATCATCTTTCTTTGTGAGTCGGTGCAAGGTGTGCACGTAGTCTGCAAGGAGTGCATTGACAGACTCGTAAAGCTTAGAATAAATAGTGTAAGACTTTCTTTGCATGAAGTATAAAGCGACTTCCGCAAGGAGTACACAGTCATCGCAAGAAATCGAATCTTGTGTAAAGATCTATTGCAAAGAGTGCACAGACTTGGAATCCGATGAAGAGTCGAAGTGACTCTGTAAAGAAGTCGAAGGACAAGAGCAGAAGAATGCCAGGAAGGCGAGAAAGGATTCTTTTCAAGAACCTTTGGATCTGAGTCTGACGAATTTCCTAGAAAAGAAAGAAGTGCTTGGGAGATCAAAATCTTTGGAGAGATCAAGATCAGGAGGAGTGGCACTTTCCAAGAAGTGTGAACGAGATCCAAGAAATGGACTCACAGGAAGGATAAAGGTCAAAGCCTTTAAATCCTTTTGAAAATATTCTAAGTCTGAAGAAATCTTTAGCTCAGAGGGAAGATTTGGACCATCCAATCAACGTCCAGACAACAAGGAGCAAGTGCAGAGGAGGAAAGATCTCAACCATTTGATATGAGCGCAAACGGATCGTAGTCGTCTGATCAAGGTAAAGTGCACTAGCATTAAAGCTTTGAACGTACACAGGAGGAACAAGGTCACGAAATTATGAAATCATCGGAACCGTCCATCACAACAGAACATGTGGTGAGAGATCAACATTTCACTGACTCGCATAGTGGAAAGGTCAAAGAGCAGAGTTGTGAGGATTCGTGAAGTGTGAATTCATGAAAATATCATAGTCATTGATCGTTCCAAAATCATCGAGACAGTTCGTTGTCAAGGAGGATACATGGCGAGAGATCAACATTTCGCTGACTTGTGACTCGAAGGATTCAAAGGTTGAGTCGCAAGAACTCACGACATGATCTGAGTCATTGATCAAAGGGGAGATTTGGACCGTTGATCCAACGCCATCACAATTTCGACTATCAGGAGAATGGAGGCAAGGAGACTCCAAAGTCACGAATCGTGAAATTGCGAAAATATCATAGTCGTTGATCGAAGGAGGGATTTGAACCATAGATCTGGTTTTGTCGGGATTTCTCAATTTGGGAAATCAAAGGTAATAGTTCGGGGAACTCACAAAACCCAAAACCACGAATATTTGATCTGAACCGTCGGTTCGAGAAGAGATCTGGACCATTGAGCGTCTAGGGAGATGACTCATGAAGTGTGAAACCACGAGATTTGAAATCACGAAGTGCTTGAAAGATTGGCCCACGATCATAGTGAAGGGTCATATAGGTGAAGGGGAATAGAGGGGATAGCATGCGCTAGGCTCCTGTTGGGATTTCGAAAGTCGAGAGAGTCTGAGTGACTCGCATGCAAAGGCCCGATATGCGAAGTCGTGACGCGCCTTTCGATTAGGCAACTGGTCACAGTCTTAGTCACATAAAGGGAGGGGATTAACCAGGAGAGCTAGCGTCTAAATACATTGAAGCTTAAAGGCGTTAAGGAGAAATCCGCGAGTTCCATATAACCTGTGCTTTAAGGGAAAGAGGGCCTGTTAAGTGGATTTGAGATTCTTGAGGTCCAAATAGTCAATCAGACTCAGTTTCTTGATCAATCCTATACCAGGAGGTCGCGCAATCCTTAGGAATGAAGGGGGGTTAGCATCAAGTGGTATCAGAGCACATATTGTTTATTTCTGTAGCAGAGAGAAAAGAAAGGATATACTCTGATACACACCATCAAGTGGTCTCAGAGCTCATATTTTTAATTTTTGTAGCAGAGGGTAGATAAAGAGAATACTCTAATACCATCAAGTGGTATCAGAGCTGAAATTTTCGTCTGTAGATTTTAGGCGAAAGAGAAAGAGGAAAAGAGATAAAGGAGATAGTCTCATACCATCAAGAGGTATCAAAGTGGATGTCGTCTGCAGATTTCAAGCGAATGAGACAGAAAAGACAGTCTAACTACGATGAGTAGTATCAAGAACTAGATTATGTATATCGATTGTAGGCAAAGGTGGAAAGGAAAATAGTGATAATCTGATGACACCAAATGGTATCAGAAGTTGAAGTTCACTTGTGGACAGCAGGTGAAGGAAGACAAAGTATTGATACTCTGTAAAGATGGTTGCATGGTGTGCAATAAATGGTAGATAGCCAAGAGGGCTGAAGACAGAAAAGATGGCTACTGAAGGCCATGAGTGTGGCCAAAGAGGAGACCGTCAGAAGAAAAGTAAAGTAGAAATTGATGAGGAACTTGCTGAGATAAGAGCGAGAATGGAACAACTGACATTGAAGATACAACAGGAGACAAAGACACGTTGGACATATGAATGGCCTTTGAAGAGGAAATCAAAATGGATTGTTCGAAGGTTGTTGGCCAGAAAGTAGCAACAAGAGTTGAGGAAGTGGTTGAGGTATGCTAAAAACCTCAGTGACACAGAGGAAAAGTTGGTTTGCATCTGTGAGCCAGAAGTCGGAGAAACCCTCAGTGATGAGGAAGGGAGGGCATAAGTGAACTTTTAAGTTTCCAGGTGGGCAATGGAAGGAGATCAGCGGATGATCTCATAGACGACGATGAGGGTAGTGATAGAATTTCAAGTTGTAAGGTGGGAAATGAAGGGGGATCATTGGATCTCATAGACTACCAGGTGGGTAGAGGAGGAATCCCAGAGTGCCAAGTGGGCAAGGGAGAAGAGATGAACTCAGTTGAGAGTTCATATCAGCAAGGAGTGTTGATAGATGAAGATTCATGTGGGTTTGTAGACCATGTGAATGAAGATGATGAGAAGTTAAATACTCTCATCGTAGTGGAGGAGGATCAGAGGTGTGTCCTAATCGTTGGGGGAATTCAAATATTCCTTCCAAATATTCCAACAAATACTAATACAAGAGTTGCACGTGAGGAGGTAGTGCAACAATAATTCGAGGAGGAGGCCATGGGGATGAATTCTTTTAAATCTAACTGTGTCTATGATGCAAGTGCAGCAGAAGAAAGACAACCAGCAAGGATTGTCAAAGATGAGGAGAAGGAGCAGATACTAATGTCTTCCCCAATAGAAAAAGAGGAGAATTTAGATGAATTGCTCACTCAATGGGAGCAAGAGTTGAAGATGTTGGGGGATTGGTTGAATGATCCAAACCTAGGGATGTCTGCCAGAAGACAGTCATGCAGATTTCAGGAGGAGAACATTCAGCAAAATTGCTCAAAATTTTATGCCAGGAAGTTGAAAGGGAGATAATTGCAACATTGGAGCCTGCAACAGAAGAGGAGGAAGACAACATAGATTTTGTTAAGTTATATGAGGAATTGGAATCCCTGGAGAGGAGGATAGATATGCAGAGTAGTCATATCCAATAGATCAAATTGGAAACATGTAGAGGAGTATACCAGCCTTGGGAGAAGCTGGAAGAAGCTGGAGTTGAACCAACACAAGAGGAGATGACATAAGCCAATCTATTAGAGAAAGAAGTTGAGCAACAACTCAGTGATGAGACTGCAAAACTGGAGTCTGCAGCAAGATGGAAAGCTAAGGCCACAGAAAATGAAGGAATCAAGGGAGATCAGGTTGATCTAACCATTGACAAGGGGGTTATGCGAATTATGAGCAAGTAGGAATCTCAGAGAAGTAGTTGTTTCTTTGATTTTAGTTGTAACCGTTTTCTTGATTTTGAATGAAGATAACAGAGAAAAATTGATCCAATGTATGGTGTGAATAGTGTTTGAAATTTCTATATTGTTGTTTTAATCTTTTCAAGAATGAATGAATCTTGCTACGAGTGTATGTAGCTTTGAAATGCTCGCATAAGAATTTAAATCATCTTTCTTCGTGAGTCGGTGCAAGGTGTGCACACAGTCTGCAAGGAATGCATTGACAGGGTCTGTTTCGACTAGTAAAGCTCAGAAGAAATAGGGTAAGACTTTCTTTGCAGGAAGTATAAAGTGACTTCCGCAAGGAGTGCACAATCGTCACAAGAACTCAAATCTTGTGTAAAGATATGTTGCAAAGAATGCATAGGCCTGGAATCCGATGAACAGTCGAAGTGACTCTGTAAAAAAGTCAAAGGATGAGAGTGGAAGAACGTCGGGAAGGCGAGAAAGGATTATTTTTAAGAACCTTTGGATCTAAGTTTGACGAATTTCCCAGAAAAGCAAGAAGTTCTTGGGAGATTAAAATCTTTGGAGAGATCAAGCTCAGGAGGAGTAGTACTTTCCAAGAAGCACGAATGAGATCCAAGAAATGGACTCGCGGGAAGGATAAAGGTCAAAGCCCTTAAATCCTTTCGAAAATATTCTAAGTCTGAAGAAATCTTTAGCTCAGAGGGGAGATCTGAACCATTCGATCAGTGTCTAGACAATGAGGAACAGTGCAGAGGAGGAAATATATCAACCGTTTGATCTGAGAGTAAAAGGATCATAGTCGTATGATCAAGGTAAAGTGCATTAACATTAAATCTTTGAACGTACACAGGAAGAACAAGGTCATGAAATTCTGAAATCATCGGAATTGTCCATCACAACAGGACATGTGGCAAGAGATCAACATTTCGCTGACTCGCAGAGTGGAAAGTTCAAAGAGCAGAGTTGTGAGGATTCGCAAAGTGCGAATTCGCGAAAAGATCACAGTTGTTGATCGTTCCGAAATCATCGAGACCATATGTTGTCAAGGAGGACACATGGCAAGAGATCAACATTTCACTGACTCGTGACTCGAAGGAGTCAAAGGTTGAGTCGCGAGAAATCGTGAAACGCGAAATCGTGACATGATATGAACCATTGATCAAAGGGGAGATTTGGACCATTGATCTAGCACCATCGCAATTTCGGCTATCGGGAGAACGAAGGCAAGGAGACTCCAAAGTCACGAATTTCGAAATCGCGAAAAGATCACAGTCGTTGATCGAAGGATGGATTTGAACCGTAGATCTAGTTTTTTTGGGACTTCGCAACTCGGGAAATTAGAGGTAAGAGTTCGGGGAACTCGTGAAACCCGAAACCGTGAAGATTTGATCTGATTCATCCGTTCGAGAAGAGATCTAGACCGTTGAGCATCTAGGGAGATGACTCGTGAAGTGTGAAACAACGAGACGTGAAATCGCGAAGTGATCAAAAGATTGGCCCATGATCATAGTGAAGGGTCACATCAGTGAAGGGGAATAGAGGGGCTAGCATGCGCTAGGCTCCTGTCAGGATTTTAGAATTCGGGAGAGTCAGAGTGACTCGCATGCAAAGTCCCGACACGCGAATTCACAACGTGCCTTTTGATTAGGCGACTGGTCACATCCTTAGCCACATAAAGGGAGGGGTTTAACCAGGAGAGCTAGCCTCTAAATACGTTGAAGCTTAAAGGCGTTAAGGAGATAGTCACGGGTTCCATATAACCTGTGCTTTAAGGGAAAGAGGGATTGTTAAGTGGATTTGAGGTTCTTGAGGGCCAAAGAGTCAATCAGAATCAGTTTCTTGATCGATCCTAGACCGGGAGGTCGCACTGTCCTTATGAGAGAAGGGGGGTCTGCATCACATATGTAGGGTAGTTCAAAACTCCCCCATGAAACATCTTAGAATGATAACATATCATCAATCAAGATTTCTCCCATAACATATCCACTTGCATATATCTCCACTTTGAAGGGCTTCTGCAAGTTAGGAAATGCAAGAACCGGTGCTTGACTGATTTTTTGTTTAATCTCATCAAAATATTTATGTTGATTATTTCCTCACTGGAAACTCTTACCATTGGTTGTTATGGTATGGAGTGGTGCAACTACCATTGAAAATGATGATATGGACTTCCTTAGGTATTGATATGCCCCAACAAAGCTCCTAACTTCAATGAAATTAGTAGGAATTGGCCACTTGATGATGGCCTCCATCTTTGTGCCTTCTTCTTTAACGTGTACCTAGCGGTATCCCAATTTGAGATCCAACTTAGTGAAGTACTTGGCATGTTGTAATTGGTCTAACAAATCATTGATCTTGGAAAGAGGTTATAGATTCTTGAGTGTTACCTTGTTCAAAGCTCTATAGTCAATACACATTCACCAAATCCCATGTTTCTTGGGTATTATGATGATATGTGACCCACAAGGTGAGGTGCCTAGTCGAATTACTCATTGCTCCAACAACTACTACAATTGTTTCTTCACTTCGTCTACTTGTAGAATAGACAATCTATACAACCCAATATTTGGTAATGGAGAGTTAGGCAACAACTATATCTCATGCTCCACTTCCCTCTTAGGGAATCCCTTCATGCTCTTGGAACATTTCTATATACACCTGCAAAAACTCATCCAAGTATTGTTTCTTCTTTTTAGTACATCCCTCCAAGGATGCTCATTGTTTCTTATTATTTCTTTTGTTGTATCATTTGTGCAACAATAGCATATAGATTCGCATTGTCTTGTTTGATTATAGGACATGAACATCTTCAAAATAATTTGATTTGCTTCATTCATTTCAAACTGGGCAATTAAAATTTGAATACAAAAAGGTCTAAAGGGGACCTTTAGACCATTTTGATCTATTATGGTCCAAAGGTCAATTCTAGTTAAGTATAATCAAACAACAAAAGATGTTCGAAATTCCATGCAACTTAGTAGCAAATGAAAATATTGAATAGAAATCTGAATTAAAATTTAGTCATGGAGGATAGAGCATCACTCAAGTTTGGCTTTGATTCGACAATGGAAATCTCAAATAATTGTGGGAGAGTTCAATTAAAAATGGGATTTTATCTTGTAATGAAGACCAAAAAGAGTATGAATGACTTGTGGAATATTTTGAATCATCTATACTTTGTAAATATACAATATTTTACCATTCTGCTTTGAAAATCTAGAGAATTTTTACTCTTACCAATAAAATTAATTTTGTAGGTGTAGTAAGCCTTGATAATCAAAATATAATATAAACCTTTAAGCGTGATAATAAACCCTTGTCTTCATAAAATATCAAAACATACACACCATAAACATAAAAATATAGAGAACAACCCTTAAGGTTGTTGATATTATGGTAGTTGTGGGAGGTATTTACCTCCACGTGTAAACCTGACGAGAATAGAATATTCCGGGAAGCAAGAAGAAACCCTAATGAGTTGGCTAATAACCCTACAAGACACGTTGGCTGAAGAGGATAATTTTTATTAGGTTATTAGCCTACAAAAGAAGAAGTCGTCCAGAAGAAATATTATATACTAAGTAAATAAACATCCAGAATGAGAAGTCGGCCTAGGCAGTTAGCCAGAATTAGTAGAAATACAAGAGACCATTCTTCATTCTGGCAGTCATTCTCAGAATTGCAGAGAAACACTGGTGCGCACTGCAGTTGCCTAGTTTGTGCGCAAGTTTGGAGGAGAGCTGCCGTCGCAGCTGCTGCAGCTAGCAGATTTCGGTTTTGGCTTGGACTATCTCTTGGTTATGGTTTGGACTATCTGATCATCTCTTATTTGGTGAGCTATCCTTGGTGAAAAGTGTGCTACCCTTTGTTTGGCTATCTAGCCTAGGGTTTGCTTCGAGAGTGATTCTCTATCAAGTTTAAGGTGCTCGGAGGGTGGCTTCGGCCTATGGTTGGGTGAAAATAGTGATATTGTCGATGGTAAAATGAGCACATCCATTATATTATGACAGTTTATGGGCCCACATCTCCTTCATTCAGTCTAAACCATTGGAAGGAAGCATAACCATAAGGATATTAAGCTTGTTGAAGAACTGTCGCTAGGGTTTCTAGTAGGAGCAGTCACCAAAGCACTGTCGCTAGGTTTACTAGCAGGTGCAGTTGTAGAAAACCTAACCCTCTCGTTGAGGCACCTTAAGTGAAGGGATTGACCTAATTTCTGGAGAGATCATTACGCCCTAACCTAGCGCATCTCCTGGTACTCTCAGCAAGCCAAGACATCAAGTTTGAGTTTTTGGTCAAATCTAGGGTTGACCAAGTCAAAGCAGCCATGACTTACTCTATGAAGTCAGAAAACAAGTTAGATGGATCTTCTAAATTCAGAGCATGGAATACAAGGATTGACCTCATCCTTTCCAAGAATAAAGTGTTGGATATTGTGAAAGGAAATATCGTGGAACCAGAGTTTGAAGAAAGAAAAGAGAAGGACCCGCAGAACGTTGCAGTTGTGGAGAAGTTCAAAGATGGTGACTTCAATGCCATGAGTATCATAGTGGACTTTATAAAAGACCACTTGATACCCTACATCTCCCATATTGACTCATCGAAGAATATGTACGATGCCCTAACAAACCTCTTCTTAGTCAGAAACATTGGACAAGTAATGAGTCTTAAGAATGAGCTCTGTGACATGAAGATGAATGATGATGGTAGCATAACATCATACTTTGTGAGAATCTCTCAGTTAAGAGATCAACTACAATCTATTAAAGAGATCATTTCAAAGAAGGAATTGGTAAACATAGTACTCAATGGTCTTCCCAAGACATGGGATGCATTTGCCGCAAGCATGAACACAAGGAAGGAGTATCCTACATTTGAAGAACTTTGGACTTGTTGTGCTCAAGAATAATCCAGGATCAGTGTAAAAGAGAAACCCCAAAAGAAGTACGATGATCAATCCTTCACAACAAGATTCAAGAATTTCAGGAACAAAAGGAAGTTTGGTTCAAGGAGGAAGCCAAATCAAGAGAAAGATATTTCAAAAATATGGTCACTACAAGAATCATTGTCCCAAGCTAAAGAAAAGGAAGGGGACACATGAAGCATCAGTTTCCAAAGAAAAGGAAATAAGACCAAGCAGGATAAAACAAACTTCTTCTTCTAAAGACAAGGTAACAATACTCTTCTTAGTTCCTGTAAATATCTTGTTTGCATAGTCTCTGTACATATCTTGTATATCTATCTCTTAAAAGATAATATGTTCCAAGAAGAACTATACCTATGGAAGAACATGTTGAAATTACTAATACAACTGAGAGGGGGGGGTAATCAGTTGTCTTTGAGCTTAAACAATTATAAGTCTATTAAAAAATTCTTAATCTTTCTTCAAGCGATCATCAACATTATACAGCATATGGACAGTAAAAGTAAAAAGCATCAGTCACACATAAGGTATACACAGAGACAGCTTTTCATGAGGAAACCCATAAAGGGAGAAAACCTCTTCTTCTTCGAAATGATAGGCAGTCTTTTAAGTTTTGTACATCATCTTTAATTGAGCACCAACTCAATGTGAGGCTGCTACCTCTGTTTTACAAGCTGCAACTTGTTTGAGAGCACCAACTCTCTGGTTTCTCTAACACCCACTAGAAGGAAGCACAAACTCCCTAGTTTCTCTAGCACCCACTAGAAGGAAGCACCAACTCCCTATATGTTCCAGCACCAATTGGATGGAAGCACCAACTTCCAGTTACACAGGCTCTAACCTGTATAACAGAGAAGACTTGTTCTCCCTTGCACCACCCTACCACCCTAGTTTCTCTGGCTACAACCAAATGGAAGCTACAACGTCCTTTGTTCAAGCTCCCACTTGAAGCTCTAAGGACAACAGTCCTCCCGAGCACCTCCCAACCTCCCTATATCATAAATGAACATATAAACATTCAACTACATAGATACATCAATTCTTACCAATCTTTCTTTGTTCTGTACATCTGGTCATCTTCTAACTGTTTTGCAATTCATTTCTTCCTCTGTTTGTTCAGCAGGTCTGCTCTGCATCAACTTGTTCTGTCATTCTGCTCTTCTTCAACTTGTTCTGTTATTCTGCTCTGCGTTTCATCTCACACTGCACATATGCTCAATCTCATCCTGCGCATCCTCTCATTTTCCTTTTCTTACAGTTTCATTCTTTTCTCATACAGAACAACCAACCCCACACAGTCTATCTCATCTTCTTTTATACACACCTACACGACGGTTCAACTTCCCATCTCCGTAGGCAAAAAGAAGACAACTATCCGAGCAACTGAAACGCTAATAGATTCGCAATCATGAATCCGTTTCACTAACAGATTCGTAACCGAGGTGTTAACTGTGAGAGAGAACAGTAACCTTTCGATCATATCCAATTTATCTGCGCCGTTGGATGAACTTTATTGACATTGCCTTTAAATCAGGTTTCGGCATTTTGGTAATCCTGTGCTGAGTGTCTCTACACTTCATTTCATGATCCCCAAAGTTTCGATACAGAACTTTTCTGCACTAGCTCCTTCCCCAATATGACTATGGTCATAACCAAGCGCCTATGCAAAAAGTGCTTTCGCGATTTCTCATTTCGTGATTTTCAACACTATGCTCCGTTGACCCCAAGTCAGCGAAATTTCGATCACTTGCCACATGTCCTGTG
Source organism: Picea engelmannii (assembly GCA_009831015.1). Classification (NCBI taxonomy): domain Eukaryota; kingdom Viridiplantae; phylum Streptophyta; class Pinopsida; order Pinales; family Pinaceae; genus Picea; species Picea engelmannii. The sequence continues at coordinate 413,985 of ML788975.1, forward strand.
ATTCGATGGTCCAGATGTGATCTTGATTCAATGGCTACGATTGAATCGTGATTTCACGATTTCAGCATTCTTGTTGCATTGGGTTCTTTGCCTCTCCATGTCGCGATTCACGAAACTCCAATATGGAGTTAGATCAACGGTCCAGATCTGATCTTTATTCAATGACTGCGATTAAATCGCGATTTCAACATTCTTGATGTCCAGTGTTTTTTTCACTTCAAAGTCCCGATTCATGAAACTCCGACATGGGGTTGGATCAACGGTCCAGATCTGATCTCGATTCAATGGCTGCGATTAAATCGCGATATCGGGATTCTTGATGTTAAGAAACTTTGACATCTCCAACTCTCAATCTCCGAAACTTCGACATGGACTGGAATCAACGGTCCATATCAAACCTTGATCTGACGGCTCAGATTACATCACGATTTTGCATATCGCGATTACGCCCGCTTCCCCTTGTACCTTAAAGGATGTGCGGGTTCTTCTTGATCCAACGATGGTCAGATCTTGCACTTAGATCTAACGGTTGAGATCTGTCCTCCTCTTCAACGATCTCTTCTTGTCTACATTCAGATCTAACGACCCTTGTTCTTTCGAGAATTTTGAATGGAATCCAATGATCAGATATTCTTCTCAAACTTTACGGGTCTTCGATCACTCGATCAACGTTGCGTTGCGTTCGATCATTCACCTTCGATCATTCGACCTTCCTGAACTTATCTGCTGTTTGCCTGTTGATTACAAACTTCCTGTACTCATGTCATCTTCACTGTTGTACTTGCCATCAATGACAAGCATTCGTTGTCTGTTAAATATTTGCCATTCGTTGTCTGTTAAATATTTTCCAATAGAACAACAAGATAAGGATTGCTATCATTATACAAGTCAGATAATACACATGAAAGGATGAAATACATCAAACAAATCATGTGGAAGCTATTACAAGATAAGTCGAAATCAGAATCAATCCTGAAGAGACTTAGAAGAAGCAAAGACATAAAGAAGTCAACAATCAAGAGGAAATTGGAGAAAGACTTATGATGCTTTGCATAAGACAATAAGGATGCAAACGGAAGTGTGGACTCTATTAGATGGAGGGAGCCAATTATATATTTTCAAAAGAAAAACATGCACTCATACATGAAGTAAGGATTAGGAGGGAGCTAATCCTATGATCCATTGAAGTTGATGAAGTATATATTCATGGTAGCATCCATGAAAGGTAGTACATGTTTAGTTCGACCTCAGAAGAAGTCTTCTTCGAAGAGAAGCCTTAAAGTATCCCTGGTTGTCCATCCACATCCGTAATCCTATAATGAAAGGAAGAAGTAGAATCTTTAGGGCATGGAATCTATAAGAAACTCCATGGACCCAAGAGCTAAAGAAAAACATCAGGAAGAACATGAAGATTCCAAGAAAGAAAGAGAAGCCAGAACAACCAGTCATTGTATTAAGAATCACAAGATTACCAGCC
>ML788975.1:424990-439236 GCA_009831015.1 Picea engelmannii
ATATTGTCGATGGTAAAATGAGCACATCCATTATATTCTAACAAAGGTAGGCTAACACCATCAAATACTCCTTATGGAAGGAATCACTCCACAAACCATGCTTGCTACAAGACAATATATCCAACATATCCAATACAATGATACTCGTGTATTTATACTTTCTCATGAGTATTCTTGAGGGTCTATGCCAACTACCCCTTGTTATTATATTATTTCTTCTTAACTACCTAGGGACCTATTTATTATCTATCAACTACTAAGTTGGCATATTCCATTATTATGACCACATAACATTCATTATCCCATTTGGTACCTCCCTAGGTACCCCATATTATCCTTCCTATGTACATTACATTCCATCCCCTTTTGCATGTTTTGCTTTCAAAACATGAGAGGAAGCCATATAATATGACATGCTAAGCAATGCATCCAACTAAGTTCATCTAAAGATATCTCAAAGCAATATGCACATCATCCATATCTATAGGATACAAATTTGAATGCAACACATATTTATCCATGGTAATCCTCAAATCTGTAAAATATTTAACATTTTCACCCTCAACCTTTGTGTTTTGCCATATTCTTTGTGGGAACTTGCAATCTTTCAGCTAAGTGAACATTGATGAAATTATGCATGCTAGTAGGGTTTATAGAAATAATAATATTTTCTTATTTAATGCAGCCATTAACCTATAATAGGAAGTTTATACATGAAAAAAAAACCTTGGTTCTCTCTTTATCCTTCTTCCCAACATGAGACCGTTTGTCTAAAAATACTTGTTCATATGATTTAATTGAAAGTATCTTTATCTTGTCCATGATTATGAATTTCACCATACAAAAGCATCATCCTTTAAACCCACAAATAGCTTAAGTCTCCAACTCATTCCCTATTGATTATTTACATTTTTAATGTATTATTCAATAGTAATACCGTCATCTTTTCTTATAAGCATCTTTGAAAATCGAACTAGGATTTTAAAGAAAATTACTTTTTATTGGATCTACTTAATGTAGTTAGGGTTTTGAGGCAGCTAATGTAAAATGATCACAACTTCTATGATACTTCTCTGATTTGTTATTATGACCACAATTATGAAATGCCATGTCCACTCTAGATCTACCATCACTACTTTGAATAAAATATGAGCACTCTATCAAAATATATTTGATATGCAAATCATGCAATCGTCACCGAAAAACCCTAAAACAATTGATTTTAAATCATAGATAACTCCACTTCCCCAACTTTGATTTTGACGATTTTTTTTTTTGAAAATGGGTATTTTCTTCAAGAGGAACTAAAATCTATATTTGATTTCTTCATATTATGCACAAAAAAGTTTATAAATCAATATGAATGCTCCTATCCTCTTTTACCCTTGAAAAAACTACAAAAAAAAACTTCCACTTCATGCCAAATAAAGAGCTCTGGTACTGCTTGTAGTAAACTTTGATATATACAATATAGTATAAGCCTTTAAACTTGACAATAAACCCTTGTATTCAAAAAATACCAAAACATACACATCGTAAACATAAGAATATAGAAAAGAACGCTTAAGGTAAGGTAACACCATCAAATACTCATTATGGAAGGAACCACTCCACAATCCAAGCTTGCTACAATACAATACATCCAACATATCTAATACAATTACATTCATCTGTATTTATACTTTCTCATGAGTATTTCTAGGAGTCTATGCAAACTACCCATTTTTATTATATTATTTCCTCTAAACTACCTAGTGGACCTATTTATTACCCATCAACTACCAAGTGGGCCTATTCCATTATTATAGCCACATTACATTCATTATCCCCTTGGGTATCTCCCTAGGTACCTCATATTATCCTCACTATGTACATTACAATAGGAGAGCATGATGTCAAACATAAGAAATATGTAGAACCAGATATAGTTGCAATAATAAGTGTCACCTTACATTTTTCTTGAAGAGTTTTGAGTCTATGCAATTTCTTTGTGTTTTTCTAATCCACAAGGAAACACCTTGGATGGAGGTTGGGAAACCTTCAAGGTGTAGAGCAGATATAAGGTCTAAAATACCCAACCTACTAAAACTGGATTTGATATGCCCTTATGCAAATAAATTAACAGACAACATGTTAAAATACTCATGCAATTACCATCAATTGTAAACCATGGATACATGTTATTTACACATATTCAACAACATTACAATAATTACACAGTGGAAATAAGCATAGGAAACATATAACAAAACACTTATCTTTTAGAGAACATCCAATTAATGCATACAAAGAATGTTCCTCCCAACCATAGGCTTCTTGTTCATTTTATCTCAACAACAAGCCACCCCCGAGCTGAGGAGGTATGACCCTCTTGGTTGTCCACTATCTACACTCAACAATCGAAAACTCGGGTTTCCAATTCTAACAACAATTTCAATCCACCATCTCTCATTCCCCTCAACCTCCACACCACAAGGAATGAGATCCCCTTCTCTGCCACATAGTTCCTTGGGCCATCCCACTTCCCTCCAAAGCTCCAACATAAGGTTGGCTAGGAAATTTCACAACTGGGAACTCCAAAAATTCTCAATTGCTCCAGGAGTGCTCACAACAGCCTCCCACAAGTTCTTGAATAATTTTCCTCTACAATAAACACACTATTGGAACAAAGCCTTATTTTTAGCATTAGCCCTCTCCTGTCTTCTCTCAAACACAACATGGTTGGTGCTATTTTTCCAACACCAAGCTTTCATCTTGCTACCCAAAATATGCTTCTTAAAATTGTCTCAAAAAGCTACTTGGATTTTCTTTTCTTCTCATGCAAGTTTGACTCTCGAATTTCCCAAAAAGTAGTTTACTCAACCCATGTTGTCATAAATTAGTGAAAAGACTTTTGATCCAGGTGGATATCGGTGGCCACCGACCTTTTCCAACTAGCTGAAAACAATTTTCTGACAATTTTGGTAATTTACTATTTTTAGCAGTTTTTAACTTCCTGGGCCATTTTGAGGGGTCTAAATGAAGGTTTTTCGGGATCGAACTTCCTAATAATAACCAAAGGCATGATTGAGGCCCCAAAATGAATCTCCTCAACGATACCTTTCCAACGGGCTATCATGCGCCTAAAACGAAGATTGTATGCAAAAGTTACAACCTCGGGAAGTTGATGTACTAACTTACCCAAACGGGGCCCACATGACTTTTGACACTTCATCTCCTAGGGTTAGGTTTTTGGATGTCTAGGGTTTTTGACATTCATGTTTATTGTAAAAAGGCCTTCAGAGCCTCATTGTAATCATCTTCTTGCGAATGCGAGTAGTCGTCACATCTCTTCTTAGAGATAAGTTGTCACCATTCTAATGAGTCTTTCACTCTGTATTTTTACAGTGTCTGTACATTTCTTTCATTAATAGAAATCGTGTATTATTGTATATCTGTGTTTATGGTTGTATCTCTGATACATTTTTGTTATATTATTGGATATCTGCGATATCTTTGTGCATTTCTTTATTATATCTCCGCTCTCATTTCGTGCCGAAAATAATCCGGATCAACTTTTCCCGCCAACCACTCTTACATCATTTAATGTTATTTTAATATTTCAAATCAATTTGTATAGGCTCTCCAACCCAAAACCTATCGACTCACCAACCTAAATTGCATTTGCATAGTTATATTATAATTTGTGGAGATTAAAACTGGGGATGTTACATGGGGAATAAGAAAATCAATGCCTTCAATCACATAGGGAAAACAAAGGATCTCCACATTGGAATAGAGAAGCCAATTAAGAGAAATCCTAGTGCCAACAAGGGAACATACACATTGTTATAGAAGAAACATTGGAAGAAATCACAATCTCTCTAATTCACTTCATGTAGCATCATTGCTTCCACCCACAATCTATCTCTAATCATTAAATGATTATGAAATCCACCCCCAACGTTAGTTTTGAATTTGGATCACAAGTCTAATCATTCTCATGAATATGATTTTACTAGTGAGGTGTTATCATGGGGCTTGGAGAAGTTTATGATGAAGTCCATGGAAATGCTTTCCCAGGGTCAAGTGAGTATAGGTAAGGGGTGGTATAAACCTTGTTTTCTATTATTGGGCTTGCTAGTATAACAAAACATGCATCCTCTAATATACCGAGCTATATCTTCTTACATTTTGGACCAATAAACATACCTTTGTAAATTAGCAACTATCTTCCCAACACCCTACAACCTTGAAGGTGTAAGCCTTTTTGATAAACTACAATCTTTCACCTTTAGGAACACAGAGTTTGTCTAGCTTGTAGAGTAACTCATTCTAGAGATGATAGTCGGCATAACTGTCACTTTCTTCTACACGAATTTGGCCATGTAGCTACTAAAACATCTCTTTAAAGTCCTCAACTTCTATGTATGCCTCTTTCTATGCATAGTGGGTGAAAAGCTCCTTGTGCATAAGAGTTCTCAAATCTGTAATCTTGGATGTAGGTGGCATGTGCATAAGAGTTCTCAAATATGTAATCTTGGATGTGGGTGGCCTTGAAAGCATTTCCACCAACTTATTAGCATTTACCTTCTTATTAGCAAAGAGTAGAGTCACGATTTGAGAGGAGGTTGCCATTTTTGGGCAGTCAGTTGAAGAAGAAAGGGTTGAGCATGAAGGTGTGTAAGCCACCGTCAGCATAAACAGAAACCTCAGAAGAGAAACCGATTCGCCACGTGAGAGTGGTCGTTGTTGTTAGAAAGGAGAAACGACGTTGCATTGTTGAATACGTTGTCCAAGTGAAAGAGTGTTGTGCAAAGAGAAAAAGTTCATGGGAATCGAAGAAGAGTCGCAAGAGAGGAGGTTTCTAGAGCTAACATGGGAAGAGTGAAGCCCGTGTGGAAAAGAATGTTGTGTAAGTGTTGAAAGCTAAAATTATACAAATCTGTGTTGATCAGGAGGATGCATTCGCAAATTCCCGAGAAATAATTGTTGGACAATGTACTAATGTTCACCTTGTTGAGGGATCGTCCAAAAGAGGAGACGCCATTCTGATTAAAGGGTAGACGTAGACCTGTGAAACAAAACCACTGGTGAGACAATTGCCATTTCTTTTGTTATTTTAGGAGGGTGCTGTCAAGAGGGTTCGATCGCTCCTGTTACATTCAAATTGAAACTCTTCAGTTTGTTTCCAGATTTGGAGGACACTCAAGTCAAATTTGCAAATCGCATAGATTATCGATCTAGAGGAAATGTTGTATAGTAGCTCTGTGAATTAGAAGGAACCCACAAGCTGGGATGATCTGTGTAGAAGGAAGTTGGAGGAGTCGTCTTGGAAGTCATTGCAAATCTGTCAGAGAGGAGAGCCGCCACCACGTGTTGGAGAAGAAAGACCGATGATCTGTCTGGACAGAAGTTTGTTGCAATCGACTGTATGTGAAATGAGTTTGGGATGATAATTTGCACATGTTAAAGAAGTGTGGTATGACTTGGATCAAGTTCTTTGTACCTAGGTGTGGTGTGTGCACGAACCATGGCATATTGATACCTACCTGGTTTTATGTGGGTGCTTCATGATGCATACAGATATGATGAAGTTTGATAGTGTTGTTTGATATACCGACGTCTGTGAAGAACTGCCACTGTTCCAATCACTGTCACTGTTTAAGGAAGAGAAAACGGTCGCTGTTGTTTATAGACAGTATAGCCGCCAAAGAGGAAAGTTGCCATTCTGTGTATTAAAACTTGAGCCACCTACTGTTAACTGTAGAGGCTGCAAATGTAATCTAATAAACTAGTTGGATGAGCTAAACTTGTGTTAAGAGAGGAGTCATCTGGGGCGGGCACTTGCATGAGGAGAAGAACCATCTGAGGCACTTGAGTGAGGAAGGAACCATCAAGGGGGTCACTGGTAAAAAGGAACAGCCAGTAGGAGCTGCCTATCAGATCACATGCTGGTGTGAAGATTGTGTGGAATTCCAAGCACAGATCGGGCCAATAGAGGAGATAGAAAAGTGACCTGCCGTGTAAGGCGAACATGAACTCCCCAGATCAATGTTGTTGTAGTCAAGGAACTCCCCAGATCAATGTTGTTGTAGTCAAGGAAGTACCTAAGAGCAAGTGGGTGAGGTTCGAACTGCGGGTGAGAAGTAGCTGAATTTGCAGTATTTGTTTTATGCATATTGCTCGCTGCTTAAAAGTGCTTGATGCATGAAAGTTATGAAAGATATGGGATGAATGATCATGTGGTGTTTCATTCTAGGGTCATAAGAAGTCATCAAAACAAATGGGGTCATGGTAATTAATATTGATTGTAATAGTCATGAAATGGGTTCATTGTTATGTGTGCCTAAATAATGTGTGCAAGTGAGTATTTTTTGTAAAATCCTTTGTAAGAGAAAGTAGGGGATGCATTTTTGGTGGTAATTGACATCCCATAAGTGGTATATGGTCTTGGATTTGTTATTGTTAACATACATATTATGCTTGCCGCAACCTCAATATGAAGATGATCTTATTTTGTTAGAATTCATGACTCTAACAAATGACAGGTGAAGAATGAAGACCTAAGATGGAGGATGAACAAAGATGTTGAAGATCAAAGATAAAGACAAGACAAAGGCATCATTTTGTGCATCATCTAGATAAGAGAAGCTTGCAAATGCATTAAGGTCATCCTGCATGGCACAAGTAATTATATTATATGTAAGTCTCCCATAGTAATGTTGTAGTGAGGTGCATGATTTTTTTCGTCCAAGTTGTATTACCTCGTTATAGGCAAGTTAGTTTCCCCAGGTTTGTTGTAAGTCATGTTCTTGTTGTTCAGGCATACATATTGTACGGATTCACAAGGAATTATCTCGATTCTGGGGGGAATGTGAGATGAATTAATCTTAGAGCGTGAAGGACCAAGTTATGAGCGAGGTTAATTTATTGATGAACCACGTAGGTGAAAAACATTTCTACATCACTGGTGAGTACAGCGGTTGGTACCCATGTATCTCGGTAGATGAATTGTTTTTTTTATGGACATCAATACTCTAATTTATGCAGGGGTGGGAGAAAGACACATAATAGTTCATGGATAAAGCCTAGAGTGATGAAAACCCAAAAAATGAAGAATGGACTAGTAACAACAATCAACAAGCACAACCAGCAAGGACAAACAAAAGGACTGAAAATACAATCAACAAGTATTCATTAAGGGGGAGTGTTGGAAAATGTAACTCATACTTGTTGCTTGTTGTATGATTGTTCTCATGCCCTGTTGAGAAGGTGACATGATAAGATGACTTGTGAGTATAGGTTAATGTCTAGATAAGATCGAGCGAGTGGAGGTTGTTTGATAAGTTTCTAGTTTGGTGTGTGGTTGAGATATTCTCTCAACCTTTCTTTCTATGGTTGGAATAAGTTAGATCTTATAACATGTAGACTCTACATAATGGAATCATAATCTATTATATTGGTATTCATTAATGCAATAACTTATTTGCTAACAAAACTCCTACATTCAAACATTGATTGCGGTAGGGGATTCAAATACAATCATCAGTAAGATGGTAATATACCCCAAACGATTACCTTATAATCATTGATTGTGGTAGGGGATTCAAATACAACCATCAGTGAGATGATAATATACCCCAAACGATTACCTTATAACATCAATGATAACTCATGCAAGACAGGAAGCAAAAAAATCTCTTCCATCAAGTTTTTTCACGTGCTAAGGGAAAACAATAGTATAGCAGATGCCTTCGATAATCAAACCATATCTCTAAAAATCGGGGATACTGTCATTGTCATTAGTGGTAGGTCTATAAACATCACATCCCTTGATTAAACCATATCTCTAAAAATCGGGGATACTGTCATTAGTGGTAGGTCTATAAACATCACATCCCTTGATTAGTAATGGAAAGCAGGACATGTTTCATGCATTTATGACAACAAGGTGAGTAATGAGACTTGACTCCAACTACCCTTTCACATGGTTCTGTATGTAGGGTCGCACGTTGATGAACCACGGGAATATTATTTCCCTCGGCCTCTTGAAATAGAACTCTTTGGTGATGAACCATTGGAATATTATTTCCCTCGGTCTGGTGGATAATGGCACCTTGAAATAGAACTCTTTGGTGTCAACAATGGGCTTCAGACTTGGGTGATCGTGGGGTTGTCTGCTTGGTGCAATTAATCTCAATTCTTCCATGGATGCCTAGTAAGTCTCCTCCTTGGTTTTCTTTTGGTTTGGAAAAGCAAATTGTGGACGACTCAATGCTCAGTAATTTTACATGTGTTTATAATTATGTTCTTTTGGGGATTTATGCCCTCTTCGCTAGAAAAGGCCTCAACGTGGAATAGGTCTGTGTATCTAAAGGTATTCAACATTGTTGTCAATTCTATGGTGAATTTGAATTTTCTCCACATTAATTGGGAGTTGGAAAAGCATACCCTGTCTCTAGTCTAGGGTGCCTGTTCTTTCTAGATTTATTTTTTCTCTAGGTCTGGAAGGTTTATCCTATCATACTTTGTTTTCTCTGTTGGTCCTCTCTGTGAATTATTCTATGGTCTGCGGCAGTTTGGATAGTACAAGAAATAGCAAAGACCATCCCCAAGCCCTAATAAGGGTGTTCAGACTCGAGTTTGAAGCCAATGAGCTCATATTGCTGCAAGGGAGATTGATTTATTGCAATTTTCTGATGGATTACAATGAGTTACAAGATATAAGAAGAACATTGACGAGTCTACCAAAGGAAATAGAAAATCAATTTTCGCTGCTACACCTAGCACCATTAAGAAGTATTGGATATAAGAAGAACATTAAGGACTAATGACGAGTCTATCAAAGGAAATAGAAAATCAATTTCCGTTGCTACACCATTAAGAAGTAATGGGTTGTTTTGCTTAAGGATTGAAATAGGTACATGAGTGTAGTATTTCCATTTTGGTTTTTGTTGGAAAAAAATTTGAACCAAACTTCCTGATGTATCTGCAGCTTTTAATGATATAAAATTTCCCAATTATGATTAAAATATATATATATATATATATATTAATATATATATATATATATATATATATATCATTCCCTTATTCAGTAGGTGTAAACCTTCAAGACTCCCAAATATATTAAAAAATCTTATGGCAAGTGCCCGTATATTTAACCAAATAAAGCATGTTGCAGAAAACAAATTTGTTTTCCAATTTGCTTTCACTTTAGATTCAAACAAAACGCATTAAATAAAATAGAATAACAAGAGAAATAGGAAATAGCCGGTCGACAGTGGCAGCTACCCATGAAGAGGAGACTTGCAAGACGTACCCACAGCGATCCTGCGGCCATGAAGAAGACAGAAAACCAGAAAACAAACAGACATCACCCCGAGAAGGAAGAAACGACAGGAATAGGAAAGGAAACCTGCCCTTACACAGCCACACTATCTCAACAAGAAAGGGGCAAGGGTTCATATGTTTCAATTAGTAGGATGGCAAGGGTGTATGCCCATATCGAAAAATAGCTCGCCCCCTTTTAGCTGCACAAATCCGACCCTAACTGCAAAGGATGCAACCCTGTAACAGAATGGAAAAGGAACAAACATCGATCTCTTACCGTAACAAAGAGTAATGCAAAACCTATGCATCAGTAATGTGGAAGTTTGTTCTTGGTTTCAAAGGTGCTCGATCGCCAATATGCAGACTATTAACAAGACGGAGTCTTGTCTCCAAGATGGAGAGTTCTTCCTTTGCATCAATACTCTTTATACAAACAAAAATGGCTCCAAAATCATAACAAATATAGATACAAATGATAATTTAGATGTAAACATTATCATGGTAAATATGCATTTAAATTTTAAACCCACAGCAATGGCAGCATAACCTAAAGGTAATGTCACTAACGTTAACCTTTCGAAGAATCCACAATTTGATAATAGTTAAGTCACTAGGTCATAAGAAGACATGACCATCACAACTCTAGAAACCAAGCATTAAAAATGACGATTCAGAAGCATAATATAATATACCAAAGGAAATGCATGCAGAAGAATATTGTGTATTAAAAGTTATGAAATATATAATGACAATAATATAACATATTCAAATCTACTCATAAATATAAAAATGATTTCTCCTCTCCTACTTTATAAATCCATTTGACAATTATTTTATTAATCAAACAAACCAATATAGTTTTTTATTAATAATACAAACACAATTACTTATATCATGCAAGACACAGTTTTGCTTGATTGATATGTGCTGGCACTCAAAGCTTCAAATAGAATTCATTCCCCTCTAAAAAGAAAGTCCAGGAATGAACTTCTGTAGCCTTCCTCCTGCATTAATGTTAACAAGTGAAAGCTTCAACCAAAACCACGATCCTCACTCACGAACTATGATGCATTGCAGCTGAAAACTTTTCGAGGGAAAATACTATTACAACACTGAAGGCTGAAGCTGAGGAGTGCGTATTAGAAAACGACATTTGCCTTCTCTTTCATGCTGTCTATCGCTCTTGCTATTGTAGCGTGCAACAATCTCAGACATCTAAAAATTTTATCTGCTATAGGAGCATAACTGTGTGCATATGATACCAAATTACACAACTACAAAATATCACAAGTGAGGCATCTTTCATCATCTAAATGATGCCTCAATTTCCTCCAGTGTCCGCCCCTTAGTTTCAGGCACACAAAATGCCACAAACACCAAAGTCAAAGAACATATGATAGCGTAAAGAAAGAATGTTCCTGCAGTGAGATACAGGGTCCCTTAGCAATGAAATATTAAAAGGAAAAGGAAATATCTAAACTTCATAAATGAATGAATACACCTTACAAAACGGTAAACATGACTCCAACCACAGTACCTGCTTTGCTCCATTCTAGAAGTAAATTTATTGTCATGGTCACCAACCAAGAAGATGACCAGTTTGCCAATGTTGCTACACTGCCAGCCAATCCCTTGACATTAACAGGAAGTATCTGCGGCAAGGTAGTCAATGACAACATCAGTTCAACATGTCCTGAAACCAGTCAATACGGCAACAGCAAAATTAATGTGAACTAACACTTTTTCTGAAAGTAACATAGGTGATTTCTCATTGCCCCAAATACAAAGAAAAAATTAAAATCAAAACTTTTATGGTTTCCTGACCAAAATTATTACAGGGGATCTGGATAAAGGCATTACCTCCGACATGATAACCCAGGGTACACCCCCAATACCAAGAGAGAAAGAGACGATGTAAACCTGTAGAAATAAAAGCATACATGCAATTATAGAAAACTTTAATATAATAAAGACATCAATGTAATAATGTAAATTTCAAGAAGTTATTTACTAACTGGACGTGGAGCTTACCAACAAACTTGTGACGGCCAAAATACTGGTGAACATTACAAGATGTGAATCTCCAACTAGGTGGCTCTGTTAGAAGCGAAGATACACCAAGAACTCAAACTTTAGCATTTCAATCTTCCACAGATTATTATAGAAACTTAACGTATGTCAAAGCCTACTTTCTAATCTCTTGATGAGCATCTATTTTGATTCTATTCATCATACTAGTAACAGATAGATAACATCGTGAGAGTTTGATTACTTTTAAATAAAACGCAAGGCTAACCAGGAAAAGACAAACAGCCATCCCTGCAGAAGAGACCTGTTGAAATCATTAAAAATTCATATGAGATCTTTAAGCCGAACAACACTAGTCACATCATATCTAAAAATTTTGAACTGATTGACTTAAAAGAACCTCTTCTAAATTGGTTGTTTACTTACCATAAGAAGAAGACGTCTACCAGCTTTGTCAATCAACCCTGCACTGACAGCAGTCATAACAACCTATACATAAACAGTTCAACATCTTTCACATGATTAACATGAGGAACAATAAAACCTTTTATTATGGTCAAACATTCCTAATATGCATTGTAATTAGTAGGGTTTCAGGATCAGGAAGCAACCTGAACAGCACCAAGTCCAAGGGTTGCAACATTACCAGATGAAATTCCTGTTTAAAAGATAAAACAGTGAAATCAATACAGATTTTCTTAGGCAAGCCTGTGATAGACAATAAGAACTAGTTACTAAAGGAAATAGAAGGGCCATAAAGATCACATGAATGAGTCCTCAGTTAAAGGTTAAAACCCCTATAATTATGAAAGTCTATAAAACTACAAAAAGGATTCCCTGTCTTCAAACTACTATCCAAATTAAAAGTCCATGGTGCCAATATTTATTTTGCAATTTCTTAATGTCTTATCAATAGAACAATATGAATCCAGATCACAAGTACCATACTTTCTAACAACAAGTTAACGGTAAACTCACCAGCAGACTTAAAAATGGAACTGCTGTAAAACATAATACCATTGATTCCACTCAACTGTTGTAAAAGAAGCAGCCCAATGCCAATCTGCGCATAATAAATACAATGCAAGAATACTCTACTGTTGTAATTCATATATTCTTGCCAATTAAGCCATAAAATAGCAACCAGTTTATGCAAATTCACCAGCACACAAAAAATTCTACAAGCCTATGACGTTCCTAACTATGCATGCATACAACTTACAATCAGAGGCATTGCATATTTTCGTTCAAAGATCTCAGAAAACTTTATTCTGGGTTGTTCATTTCCTGTCTCCACTACACTCTGAAAGGCAAAGACATTCAGATTAGTGACCAATATGACCTTGGTGGGAAATTCACATACACTGTTGGAACTTTGTTAAGATGCAAAACATTCAGACTGCAGACTGGAAAAAAATTCAAAACCAACCCAGTTAAAGCTCCATTGGAACAGTATGGGATATACATGACTCACAGCAACTACATGTGACTGATAAGCAATCCGTCAAAAAGGGTACAATGGAAACAGATGTGAATTTGACATGGAAAATGATAAAAACACAGTTGTTCCAAGATGTTACCCTGATTTCAACAGTTTCTAGGGACACATCAACCTGACTGCCTCTAAGAGCTTGCAATGAGGCCTCAAAATCTTCATTACCAATTTTTGCCTGCACTCATATGAACATAAAATTTGATATTAAGATTTCACACAGAATGACATATGGTGACATGTTTAACATAATTAACACCAACTCAGTCATTTGATGAACATAAAGTTCACTCCAAAAGACTTACCAGCCATCTTGGAGATTCAGGGATAAAAAATAACCCAAGAACCAAAAGAGCACAAGGAACTACACCTGCACAGCCACAAAACAATGGGAAAATAAACATTTATCCAAAGCCTGAAATCTAATCACCATGGATAAATGCAAGACCGTTGAGAAACTCAGACAAATGAGAGGCATATTAACATGTGGGAAGCACAGCAGAGTGAGGACGGTCAATCACTGCTTAAAGCAGTTTATAACGTTCATCTAAACTGGCCCTTCAACTGTATATATGTATCTACGAACAATAAACCTTCCTTTCATTCAAGTAAAAGTAATCTCCAACGTCCAACACAATGACAAATGGAGCTTACCTGCAATGGCTAGAGCCCTCCAACCAAGGAACAACCCAAACAGGTATGCTAGCATGATACCAATTGTCACAGAAAGCTGTTGTAAAATAGCCACTTAGTCATTCTTGATTAAGATCTTTAATTCTGGAAAGAGAAATTTATCTAGCTGCATAGGACGGGCTTAAGTTATGGAAGGCAAAGATAATTCCAAAACCCACCTGATTGACCGCACCAAGGGTACCACGCAAGTGCTTGGGAGCTATCTCCGCTATGTAAACAGGGACCTATCACAATAATGCCACAGGATATCATCGATTCCAAATCCATGATCTGATTCAAATAAAAACTGCATAGGTCGCTTCAAGAAAACAGCCAACAGCCAACAGCCAACAGCCAAACGCTCTTGAGTTTTGCCCTAAGAAATGAGGATCCACTTACAGTGAAGGAGATGACTCCCACTCCAAAGCCAGTCAATATCCTCCCTAAATACAGGAATGAAGCATCCTGAAATAATTTAGAACCAAAAAGAAGTGAATGCATTACATCTTGGCAATTGTTTTCTCTTCTGCCTTCACTATGTATGTAGAAAACAGTTCGTGTCCGTGTCATATCTACAATATGATAAAAAAAAGTACATGAAATCCCTGATGTCCATTGTATCTATTGCGATAATTTGATCAAGGGCAGGTCAACTTGCCTTTGCAACAGAGATTGTAACCCAACCAATAATATTCGGAATCACAGCCACTATTAAAGCCTGTATAAAACACCTCCATGG
>ML788976.1:12351-43007 GCA_009831015.1 Picea engelmannii
ATACAATGACATAGATTTTGAGATCGTAAAACTTAGGGCTCAAACTCAAAATTTGGCAGACTCGGGCTACTTAATTTGCATTGCTTCGGAGGCATTTTCCTAGTTATTGGTTGTGGTATATTTATGTTGCAAGTCTTTCAGGGCAGATCTAACCGATTTCTATTTAAAGCTCCGAATTATCTAAGCAGAAGATACTGAACGACGACCTACAAATTATCAACACAGAAAATAGTGAACTGATTTTCGCTTTAATGGGCTCAAAACAGATGCTAGAAACAGAAACCCCTGGATAAAGAGAAAAAGGAGGGAAAATTAAAGAACCTTTATTATCTGCAAAATTGGAGTGATAATGCAAGCGATTGGCTTCCAGCATCTTTGAGACCTTATGGCCGCTCTCGGAAGCCGCAAGGAAGTAATCATCAAGATCCGCTAAGACCCGCAAGAATTCCTTTCCACCGCCTTTAGCTCCCCCTCTGTCCGGATGGACTGAGAGCTGCATGTGGTTGGCCTTCTTGTCGGCGATCTTGTTTTCCACGGCCGCGGCAGACTTTTCGGGCATCTTGACAGGAGAATCTTAGGCGACCCCGGTTTGAGCTGTGTCGGTGTCGGTATCGGTGGCGATCTCGTCGTCTCTGTGGTGGTTTTGCTGTTTTTTTTATGTCGGCATAGACGTTATCGTGGTCGTGGTCGCGGTCGTGGTCAGGGTGTTGCGGTTCTTCAACAGAGGGTTGGGGTTCGGGGTTGGTGTAGGAGAGCATGTTGTCGAAGAAATCCCGGGAGCTATTCTGCGGCGCAGGCGGAGGCGGCGGGGGGTTGTTGGAGGGCGGAGGGGAAGGCGGCGGACGACCAGACTTTGACACATCGACCTCCACCTCCTCCTCCTCCTCTTCTTCTTCTACAATGGAGGCGGCGGGGGCTTCTGGTTTTTTTTTTGCCTCCGGCTGCTGCTGGATGGGTGGCGCACTGAGGGCGCGCTTCAGCGGGGGAGGCAGCGTGGAGCGGTGGAAATCGGGGAGCGGAGGCGGCGGAGGGGCGGGGGTCAGCGGATCGCTGTACAACGGAGCGACCGGGGGCACACCCTGGCGCGGGGCTTCGGTCGCCTCGCCCTGACCGTAGTCGTTCAGCGCGGAACTGTGTTCTTCAGCGACACTATGTACCGCGAATGAGCGGCGGCGAAGGCATTACGTGTCCCTACCGCCTCTTTGATGAAATCTTTCCGCTCCTTGCACCTCGCCACCAACTCCTCGTTCTCGATTTTCGACTGGCTACACCCCATTGATTTAGCCTGCCTGCAATCAAACGATCTTCTTTGCGTCTGGACCCTGTTGGAAACAGACTCTAAACCTTCTTCGCCTCTGTGCCCTATGGGAATCGATCTCTAAACCTTCTTCGCTTCTGTGCCCGGAGGAAACCAGCTGATCTATCTATAAACCTTCTTTGCCTCTGTGCCCTGTGGGAATCGATCTCTAAACCATCTTCGCCTCTGTACCCTGAGGAATCAAACCTCACACCTTCGCCTCAGAAGCCGTTGCCAGCGAAGAGGAATCGTAGCTAGAGTTCTAAAAGGTTTAAAAGTCAATCAGAAAAAAAAAAATCTAATAAATCAAATACGTGGCATGCGTCCATAGGTTACGGACAGACGACGAAGAGTTGAGAAGAACTCTCCCTTATAAACACCTTCGGTGTAAAAATCAAAATATGTGAGACTCAAATGGATTGGGTTGAATATGACCAAGTGAACCAAGGAAAATTTGGTTAAAATCTTTTCAATGCTTTTTTTTTTTCACGAGAAAACTCTAACTTTTCATTTTCAATATTATGTTAGATTTTAGTTGTTTTCAATTCTAGACTATTGATATAATCGAAACTCCTACTTACTCTCAGCTACTCTACATTTGTTTTCAAGACCGACTTATTCTCACCGATTCTTTTACCCTGGCCCAGTGTCACCAAATTCTACTTGATTTCATTTGTAAAGGTGAAACAGAAAGAGGTTTTGTTTGAACGGGGAAGTCTACTGGGAAAAAGGGCAGAAACCGCTGTGGGGATAGATATATGGGCATTGTTTCCTTTAACGACTGACCAGCAAATTTGTATTTGACTTGCACATCTTTTTTCAGCAGCTTTGACCTGCAAAATAAATGAGAGTGGTGGAGAGTCGTAGATGAATGTTTGACCTGCACATCTATTTGCCCATTTCATGGTGGATGAATGGTAGCTTTGCTATTGAGAGAGCCTTCATATATTTCACATCCCCTTCCCTTCAATTAACCTCGCCTAGACATCTCTGCCCGTTATTGTTTGCTGCCTTCTGTTATATTCATAATCTCTTCTATTCTGCTCTGATCTCACTTGATGTTTGCGCAAGCAATGGATATTGTAACCGGAACCACAGGCAACACCATTAGCAGCGCTMTTTTTGTTCCACTTATTCAACAACTCATCCAACAGATAGATGATGTAATTCACTTGGATGACAACCGTGACCTTCTGGAAGAACAGTTATATCGTATGAAGAGCCTCTTGCTTGATATTCGCTCTCATTTCCAAGATCAGCAGAGGGAGGCACCGGATTTTCTGAAGAATTGTTTGCTAAGGATGCAACGTGAAGTTGGAAAGGCCAGAGAGATGATCCCTCGCTCACAACGACCGTGGCTGCAGCAGTGTATTGACTGCCTCATTTGCAACCCCAAAGTCTTTACACAAATCCGAGAGTGGAACACAACTATTCGTGAGCTCCATGATCAGCTTAGAACCGACTTTTCCGTGTTTTGCAGTGCTCAACAGATTGCGTCCGCGGCACCACAACGGGCAGACGTACTACTTCAGGACGAACCTGACACCGGATTGGTCGGCTTGGAAATTAAATTTGCCGAGACACGGCTACGGAGCTGGGTTTCGGAAGCTCCCGATGTTCGCATAATTGGTGTGTACGGTATGGGTGGTGTGGGAAAAACAACATTGCTCAAAAAAGTGTACAACACCTACAAGGTTCGTAACGATTTTGATCATGTAATTTGGGTTACAGTTGCTCAATTTCCCATTCTGCAGATGCAAAATGATATTGCTTCTACAATTAATTTAGATCTGGTCAACTGTTCCGYTGATATGSGGAAGATGAAGTTGTGTGCATATATGAAGACCAAGAAATTCTTTTTGGTTTTAGACGACATGTGGGGGGCWMTCTATCTSAAAGAATTGGGCGTGGAATTTGGCAAGAWCAAAGGGAGCAAASTTGTATTCACAACTCGAAATAGAGATCTGATTCAAGAAATGAATGCAAAACAGTTCATGGAAATACAAGCCCTACAAAGAGAGGAGGCCTGGGASTTGTTTTTGAAAGTAGCTTTCGAAGACGGCCATGTTCCGGAGGGTATAGAGAATATTGCGCGACAGGTGGCCGAGGAGTGTAAAGGGTTGCCGTTGGCAATAAAGGTAATAGGCTCAACAATGATGGGCAACACAGTTGTAGATGAGTGGAAGCTTGCATTAAGGCAGATGCAAAAGGTAGATTTAAATTTTCCAATAACTCATCCTCGAATTGATAAAGAATTGTATCAGCGATTGAGATGGAGTTACGATAGTCTGCCTGATGTTAATTTGAAAAGTTGTTTCCTTTACTGTGCCATGTTGAGTGAAGATGCTGCAATTGAGGTGGAGAAGATGGTGCAAGTATGGATCGCAGAAGGCCTAGTTAAGACCAAAGAAAACGTGGACTATGACTATGTATTAAAGACCGGGGAGAGCTATGTAAAGTTACTTGAAAACCGTTGCTTATTCCAGGTGAAAGGGGACGTGATTACTGTTCACGATGTTGTCCACGACATGGCAATTTATATTGGAGAGAATGAGGAGAATTGTGTATTGAGGGCAGGTCAAAGTCTTCAACATTTCCCTGACATCCCAGGTTCGGATAATTGCAGGCGAATATCGGTTATGGGCAATGATATTAAGTCCTTGCCAGCAGAATTGAGATGTCCCAATCTAGTTTCTCTACTCATGGGAGATAATAAGGGATTGAAAGAAATTCCAGAAGCATTTTTCCTCAACCTCACCTCTTTGAGGGTATTGGTTATTCATCGCATATCCATGCGATCATTGCCATCATCATTGTGGCAATTGACACGACTTGAAATGCTCAGTTTAGCTTTCAGTGAGGTTGAAGATATATCTGAAGAGATAGGTAATCTTTCATATCTTCAATTCTTGTATGTTGACAATTGTAAAAATCTAAAATCGTTGCCTTCTCGAATAGGAGAACTTAAAAATATCTGAAGAGATAGGTAATCTTTCATATCTTCAATTCTTGTATGTTGACAATTGTAAAAATCTAAAATCGTTGCCTTCTCGAATAGGAGAACTTAAAAATCTGAAATATCTCAATCTTCGGGGTTGTAATTCAGTGGCAATCCCCGATGAGATTAGAAAGTTACCAAACTGTGAAATTGTGATTAAATAAATACAAATTCTGATTTGTGTTGTTTGAAGTTATATGATTATCTTTTAAATGAGTTTAAAATATATTGTAGTAAGATTGGTTTTATTTTAATTTGTAAATGATTTATTATATAATGTATGAAAAAATAAATTTTAATAATATTTTTTTAATTAATAATTTTGAAAAACAAAAATTTACAAACAACAATTTTTTTACAACATAATTTTCAATTATTTCAATTATTTTATTTTAATTTGTAAATGATTTATTATATAATGTATGAAAAAATAAATTTTAATAATATTTTTTTAATTAATAATTTTGAAAAAAAAAAAAATTGCTAAAACAATTTTTTTACAACATAATTTTCAATTAGTTCAATTAACAAAGGCATTTAGGATTTTGTCTAGTTCTAACTTCTTATGGCTTTCATTTAGTAACATTGGTTTTATTTTAATTTGTAAATGATTTATTATATAATGTATGAACAAATAAATTTTAATAATATTTATTTAATTAATCATTTTGAGAATAATTTTTTTTGCAACAATTTTTTTACAATATAATTTTCAATTATTTCAATTAAAAAAAGCCTTTAGGATTTTGTCAGTTCTTATAGTTTTCACTTGATTGTCCTCCCTCTATTTTTAGTATAATTTAGTTATCTGAGTTTATCATTATTAATTTTATTAAATATTGTTTACCAAACATACTCAAACATCCTCAAAACCAAGTTTAATTTTTATATATATGATATTCAAGATTCAATTCAGTGTAGCCTTACTCATTTGGCCTTTCATATTTCATGTCTTTCCCACTCCATTCATACCTCTAGCCATTTCAAGGTAGGACATTTTCTACATAGTGCTGGGTATGATTTAGATTATAAAAGTATTCTTGATATTAATTAAATATATTATAAATTATAGAACTTCAAAATTAAAACAAATTTAAAGAATTTATAGGAGCATTTATAGAAAGAAAAAGAAACATTATTTTCTCAACAAACACAAAAGTGCATAGCTATCACCATCATTAACCAACTTCATTTAATCCAAAACTTTTTTGAAGAATCTTCCTCTTAGCTAAGAAATATTGTGTGAAATTGTTGATCCCATTATCAAATTTCTCTATGATTCTATTCTATACAATACACCTATTCTATGATTCTATTCTATTCAAATAGAATGGATTGGAAGCAATGCAAAACGATACCAATCATATGAAGATGTAAGCCAAGAATTGATAGCGGAGAATCAAAAGGGAAAAATGTTGACATATTGATTAGTTGCTTTAGAATGTTGGTCTTCTAAGTTTGTAAGCAATACCCCGAACAAGGGTGTAATGATTGGAAAAACTCAATTGCAATGACCGAAAGAGGTGAGTCGAATTGAGAGAATCTACATAAGTCGTTTCTACTCATGCTTAGATACATTCATTCATTCTTTATGAATGCTTGGGTATCTTAGCCACTACATTTTAGTTACAAGATAGCTACGTAACTAATTAGAAGGCCTAACTATTTCCTGCTAGCTATTGATAGGAATAAGAAGATGAAGATACATACGATGCTAGGCCAATGATGCTTGTCCAATCTTCATTTACTACTCATGATATTTTCTGACAAGTTTGACGATGGAATACATCGCAGGAAACCCCCGAGTACTTCCCCACTTCATGGATGGTAAACTGGGTAAATTGTTGGCCCTGATTATGGGGCTTAACCCCAAGGGAGAACAAGATATTCGAACACATGACCTCCTCCGCTGGGGATAACTTCACGTCTGGCTCAAAACCACTTGAGCTAAGGGCTATGATGTTTTTTGACATGTGTTGAGTCATCCTTGACATTAGACATGTAGGATAATCGAAAATACTCATCGAAGGATGCATGAGTTGACTCAGTCAAGGAATGTGTGATTCAACTGATTCAAGGATCGACTGTGGAGATTCGATCATAATTTTCAACCAAACAATTGATTGAGAGTAGGTGATAATTGATGGATTCCAATCAAGTCTTTGAATGGATCAAGCATTCCCCCTTAGTTGGAAATGGTCACCATTTCTCACTTATGTAGATGAGGTTGTCTGGGGACCATTGTTGACTTATGTATATGAGGAAAATTTTGATCCAACTCAATGGTATTGTACCACTTTCCTTGTGATGGGATTTTTCCTTCTTTACCCACTTAAAATAATGGAATTGTTAACATCCTTGTATGGCATGCTTATTGTCCAAAAATAGTGTCAATTACAAGTGCCTCATGAACATGTAGTTGGATTTCTTCTGGATCTTTAGGCTATAACTTAGTCTATTCTAGCAATCGTGGAAAATAGGGTCAAAGAAAATCCATATTGAATATTGGATGTAAACTTAGGTATGGAAAAATGCTAAGCTTAAGGGAATTTTCCCCAACTTTCTCAAGCATGGTATAAGGACCATATCACAAAAGCTTCATCTTCCTACATAGGACACTGAACCTTTATTTCTTCATATGTAACTAGAATTGATCCCCAATTTGGAATGAATGAGGAATACGATGTTTGTAATGTCAAGCTTTAGCTTTTTCACTACCTCGATGCAACATCTATTTTTCTTGTTTTTGAATCTCATAGACCTTATCTTTGAAAATGAGTGCCTTGTTGATTTCATTTTTTTCATGGTCTGTGTCAAAAGAAATAAGCATTTGATCAACTAAGTCAATAAACTCTAAGGGATAAAATCAATAATAGACTTCAAATGGACTCTTGTCGATTGAATTGTGTTGATATCAGTCATAACTATGTTGGATATATGGGGAAATATCATCCCATGTTCTGTGATGCTTTTCGTTGTGCATATGAACCAATTATACGTCCATGTGATTTACAACTTCAGTCTATCCATATTTGTGAGGATGGAATGTTGCCGACATAAATAGTTGTGTGTCAATTTGCTACTAGAGTGTTTTCCAAAAGATGATAAAAAATATCGAGTTGTGATTGGTGATGACTGAATATGGTAGACCATAGTTCTTCCAAATAGGCTCAAAGATGATTTGAGTAGTTTTCTAAGAAATCATAGTCTTCTTGTAACTAGGTGTAAGGATAGCCATTTTAGAAAATCTATTAACCACTACTACAATTTCATCATCTTGGTGCTTGGTGAAAGAATATGTATTCAATAAATCGATACAAATGGAGTCTCTTGGTCAATCTAGAATAGGAAAGGGTGTATACAAACTCTATCAAGGATTTGGTGGCTTGGTGATGGCACAAACCACACATGACTTGCTATATTTGTCAACATTCAACTTGAGTGAATTCTATAGAAATACTTCTATAGTACCATAAGAGTCTTCAATACTCCAAAGTGACCTATTGTTTTGATGTAGTGTGCATCATATATAATCTTATGCCACTACTCACCTAGTTGTACACAAACTTGCCCTAACTTGTAAAGCAAGTTGTCCTTCAAGCGGTAGTGGATGCCAATCAACTTACCTATCTGGATTAGTCAATACACTGAGGAGAAATTAGTTCCATATTCATACAATTGAGGCCAAGTAATGGTATCATATCCATGCATAATTTACACTAAAAATGGAAATGATTCATGGTCGGATAAGACAATCAACTGGTGCATTGGATTTTCCATTTGAATTCTTAATCACCAACTAAAATTACTATAGGTAACTAATTCACTTGAGTTGTCCTATAGTTTGTAAATTATACTATGAAGGAGTGAACAATACAAGTTTTTGTTTTATATGAATGATTTTTTTTTACCTTTAAAGTAATGTCTTAATTGCTTAATTGCTTGTATAATGTCATACAATTCCCTTTCGTAAGTCAAGTACTTACAAACAATATCACTGGATTTTTTTGAATAGAATGCTATCAGGTGACCTACTTGAGTGATCACTATGCACATAGCATAATCTGAAGCGTTAGTCTCAATTTCAAATGGCCAATGTAAATTAAGTAGCACGAGTAGGGGAGCTATACAAAGCTTTTCCTTAAGCTCTTCAAAAGCTTATTATTGTGTTATTTCCCATTTCAATGTTGTATTTCCACCTCCTTCGGTCAATTGATTCGTCAACCATGCAATGTGGTTGAATCTTAACACAAATATACGATAAAAAAATGCTAAACCAATGAAACTTCTCAGTTCATGATTGTTTCTCAAATCGGGTCAATTCTTTATGACTTGAATATTTTCTAGGCCAACTTGAATGCCTGTAGATTTGATCAAATAGCCCAAGTATTGATACTCTTTATTGTAAAAAAACACTTCTTCAACTTCATGCAAATTTTATGCTATCTGAGAGTGTTAAGCACTTGTTGAAGGTGTTGTAAATGTTCATCCCATAATCTACTAAAAATGAATATGACATTTAAATAAACAAAGACACATTTACCTGCAAAAAATATAAGAAGGTCATTCATATACCTCATGAAAGATTCAAGTGTATTGATGTGGCCAAACGGAATGACTATGAATTTAAACAAGCATCCCTTAGTTTTGGAAGTATCTTTCCATACATTTGAGGACTCTATAGAGATTTGATGACATACTAACTTGAGGTTGAGTTTTTTAAATGATTTAGAATCTTTCAAATAATGAAGTAGATTTTATATTTGAGGAAGGTGATATTAATTATTTTCTAAGATTTTATTGAGAGCCTTGTTTTTAATGCACATGTGTCATGTCCCATCTTTCTTAGGAACTAAAACCATTGGAATTCCACAAGGAGAGGAACTAGGTCAAATGTTCCCTTTGTGGATCAATGCTTGAATGTCTTTAGAGACAGTTTTTTTTATTGAAATTGTCCACTATCAGATGTAACGGGTTGTATTTCACCCATATCTATGCATGGAATAGTCATTCACTTTCCTCTTTATGGACCATGGTCAAATTTGATAGGATTGTTGAAGTCAATGCCAATAGAGTTGATGATTTTGGATTGGATTCCATGATAGTTTTATCCATATTTGTTGTAGTTGGACCTGAGTTGGACATGGATGTCTATGTCAGGAATGTCTTATAGTATTTTCATTCAAATGCATCATGCCAAGATGAACTATGATAGTCACACTACTTTCTTATAGGAAGTTGGATATTGCATGTTCCTTTCTTGAAGAACTTCTTCCCACCGACTTTTTGTGACATAGTTTGAGTAGATTATTTGAGTTTCCAAAATTCAACAATGACACAATCTTTCATTTCGATAGGTTGAACAATTGGTTTGGTCAAGCAATGCTCTTTCAACTTCATCTTTTCCTATTATTATTTAAAATTCGTATGAGTTAAGGTAAACTATTATATTTCACAACTTTGTTAGGGAATCTAAAATGAAATGCATGGATGTTGTGTAGAAACTTTGCCAACTTTGAGTATTACTAAATAGACCACTTATATTAACCAATTCATAGGTTAACTACAAGTAGACCACTTATATTAACTAATTCATAGGTTAGCCATGTTARATGAATATGGATTCTTARCTTTGTTTTAGGATACGATTTTAGTTATCACCACTMSTATTACAATGAATTCTTACAATATTAATTTTTWTTAATGGTTAAAATGTGGYACWATGGATATTTATAACTTATATTGGGATATTTTGAGTTATATGACAAGTTRTSTTATATATMTTAACCCACAAACCAATTAGTATAATTTCTTTTTTTTTTAATTTYTTTCATGGTTTATGGATTTATTTAGTAAATTTATGATATAGAATGTATATTTGTGTGAGATTAAAGAAAAMTTTAATTTAAYTTTAATGAACATTAGTTATTATATGATATTTAAGCTTTGAGTTAATATTATCAAACATATTCTTTACAAATTATAACATCATCATTTTATGGTGAAGTATTTTTTGAATTTTGTGGTTATTTTCTTTTTTTATTTAAAGATATTCATGGTTTGATGAGAATTTTTATAAGATATAAGAACTAGAAATGTGACACTTTGTTCTTTTTAAATATTCTTTACTTAAAAAAAAAAACCTTAAAAAGGTAGATCTCCTCATATTACAACTCAAAGCTCAACAAATTTTATTTCAAATTTTTTTATGATTCCAATTTAAAATGCAACATTATTCCAATACTAAAATTTTCAAGCTATATAGATTTCCAATAACATTTCTTACTTTCAAACTCTTAATAATTTCAATCAAAAAGAGAATTATAACTTACCAAAAACCATCAAACTTTAAAAAGATAAATATACATTTTACTAACAATGTTATAAATCCTTCCAAATATATATATATATATATATATATATAATAAAATATAAATAAACATCACCTTTTTACATTCTCACCTCCATATATTTTTGTACATCAACATCATATTATTATTATTATTATGTTTTGCAATAATAAAATCAATAAAAAAATATAAATAAATATCTCCTTTTACATTCTCACCTCCATATATTTTTGTACATCAACATCATATTGTTATTATTATTATATTATAGAACTCACCACATTCAAGCCTCTTCTTATTAATTCACTAGCAGACACATTCTTCTCCACTTGATGTGCTCATTGTTTAACATCATTATCCTATGATTTACAATGATAAGACTAACAATTGAAATTAAAAAATAAAAATAAAGTAAAGAGACCTTCTACATTATCACCTACCTATCATTTTTTTACATTAACATAATCTAATTACTATATTATGTAACTCACCACAAACACAAACATCATTAAGCTTTTACATATTTCACATCCCATTCAATTTAATCCAATCCACTTCCTCTGTTTTTCTCATTAAGTTAGTAGCAGACAGATTTTTCTTAGTGATCTTGCTTTGGTCCTTGTTTAACATCATTATCCTATAGTATATTGGTAATGTTTACATACACATTCTTTTCCTTCTCCTTGTTCAACATCTTCATCATTTGATATATTGATCATATTTATATTTGAGGTGAAAGCATCTCTAACTTATTGACTATTCTGCATAATGTTTACTTTTATGCTCGATTTCTTTTGAGGGTATTGGATATTCATCGCATATCCATGCGATCATTGCCATCATCATTATGGCAATTGACACGACTTGAATGGCTCTCTTTAGATTTCAGTGTGGTTGAAGATATATCTGAAGAGATAGGTGTTAGAATAATCTCGAAACTTCTATGACTTTTCGGGAGTTTGTTTGACCAGATTTGTATTTTTAGATTATAAGTGATTCTAGATCCACACTAGTAGGATTTTGTTCCTGGTTTATTGGTAAGATCTACAAGTATAAATGTAATAGAGTTTTTCTTCAATAATATGTGGTGATGAGTATATTTTCTCACAGTTTCTTCAGGATAGATATCTCACTTTGTAATTTGGTATTCCTGGTTTATTGGTAAGATCTACAAGTATAAATGTAATAGAGTTTTTCTTCAATAATATGTGGTGATGAGCATATTTTCTCACAGTTTCTTCAGGATAGATATCTCACTTTGTAATTTGGTATTAGAGCAAGTGTGAGGGTGCGTACAATCACAACAGGTGTGAGGGCCGCTGCCGCTGTATTCATTGTGCGTTGTGAGGGTCATTGTATTTGTTGTGTGAGATACCTCCTCGTGAAATATGATCATGAGATATCTCCTCGGATTGCTATCATGCTTACAAGTTGTCTGCCAGCAGAGACCACATGAGAGCCCACGTGACAGCCCGTCTGGGCACCGATTTTTTGTGTGTTGCACCTCTGGAGCATTCACTGTTGCTGGTGACTGAGTGTTGTCCTTTTTGGAGATCGCTGCTAGTATTTGAGTGTTGTCAAGTGAATATATAGATCGTTGTTACCTGGATCGCTCGTGAGCTGTCAAGTGTGTTTGAGATCGTTGTGGTATCATTGTTGAACGGAATCGTTGTTGTTGCTTGGCGTATTTGTTGATGTGTGGATAACATTTGAGTGTTGTTATTTGTTGCGTGAGATCTCTCTTCGCGCGATCTAGTATCGACATTCGAGTTGTGTTCGTAGTACCCACGATTTATTGCGTTAGATCATCTGAGTTGTGACAGCATTTGATTGTTATCATTGCAGTCGCTGCATCAATCCCTGAAGTGTTCTGTTGGTTTTCCATTAGCGTTGTGGTTGCTGCGTGGAGAAGAGAAAAATTTGTTATAAATGCACAAAGTTAGTTATATATGCGTGGAGCGTGGAGTAGTGAAGAATTTTGCAATCTGTCAAAGGAAGACTGTTGATGAGGAGCTTGCTGGGAGGTAAATTAAATCCAGGAACACATTTTAAAAAAAGAAACATTTGGCTAATAATTGTTACGCCTGAAGATGACAAAGCCTCTTGTTGATTCATATTTAAATGAATCTACTAAACTTGATCGCGAGAATTATGTAAACTAGAAGTTTAAGCTGACCACCATATAGCCTAGAGGCATATAGCCTATGGATGATTGTAAAAGGTGATGATCCCAAACCCACAAATATTGCCTCGATTCCAGATTGGGATAGGCGAGAGATGAAAGAGAAAGTGTTGTTGTATATGTCCATAAAGGATAACATCATTCGTGATATAAGGGACTGCAAAACTTCCAAAGAGATGTGGGATGTTCTCAAAGGTTTGTACGAAACCTCTAAAACCGGATCTTATTTTTAAAAACTAAGCTATTATCTATCATAATGGAAGCCAATGAAAGCATAAGTAATTTTGTTTCCAGAATTAAAGATTTAAGTGATAAGCTGGGTGACAATGGTGAAAAGGTTTCCAGTAATGATTTAGTAACAATTTCTTTGAAACGTTTAATGCAAGATTATAAAGTTTTCATTTAAGCACTCTCAGCTAGACCAACGCCCCCTACCTTTGATTAATTGGCTCGTATCCTCCTTCAAGAAGAATAAAGACTGAAGAACTTTGATCAGGACTCAAGTGGCTCAGATTTAGCCTTGATTGCAAAAGATGAAAGATCATACCGAGGTAAACCGTTGGACAAGAATAGAGGTCTATTTCAAGCAAAGCAGAAAGGTATAACACATCCTAATTCTTATGTTAAGAGAAATGTTGAATGTGGATATTGTGGAAAACCTAGACATCTTGCTAAAGATTGTTATAGAAGAAATAATCACGAATCAAATCAGATATATAAAAGGCATAATGGAAATTATGTGCATAAATACACTTCAGTCAAAGATGGATTTAAAAATATTAAGTTGTTTATTTCTGAAGCTGCGTTGTCTATTGAAATTGATGATGAAAATGCATGGTTCATAGATTATGATGCATCATCTCATAAGACCTGTAATAAAGAATGGTATGATGAATATTATGAGAAAATTGATGGCACACACATTTACTTAGGAGATAACAGATCACATAAAATTCAAGACTATGGAGTAATAAATGTGAACTTACCTAATAATGGACAATTGAGACAGATTCATAATGTGATGTATGTTCCTAGTATTAAAAATAATTTGATATTTGTTTCAACTATCACTGATAATAATCTAACAGTGGAATTTGGTAAGCTGAGATATGTTGTGAAATATATCTAGAATCACTACAGGGTTGTTTCCATAGGTATCAGGGTTGGTGGATTGTATAAGTTGGATGTGACAATGAAGCATCATGTTGCATTGACATCCACAATAATTTCAACAGAAGAGTTATGGCACCACATGTATGGGCACCTAAATTACAATGATTTGATGTTGTTGCAAAGATAAACTATGGTAGAAGGTCTTCATGTTATGAAGAATGATCATTTTCCATGTGAATCATGTGCACTTGGTAAGCAACATAGAGAGAAGTTTCCCATTCATACAGAGAAAAGACAAACATATACATTTTACTTGGTGGTGCTTCCTACTTTCTTATTTTTGTTGATGATAGATCTAGATATACATGGGTCTATTTCATAAGGAGAAAAAGTGATGTATTTGAGTACTTTAAAGAATTCAGAACTATGACTGAAAAACAGACAGGAAAATGTATTAAATTTCTCAGATCTGATCAAGGTGGTGAATATACATCAGGTGCATTTAAAAGTTATTGTAAATTTCATGGGATCCAACAACAATTTACAGTAAATCATACACCTCAACAAATGGTGTTGCTAAGAGAAGGAACAAAACACTTCTGGAGTGTGCTCGCAGTATGCTTCAAGGTAAAGACATTTCTAATGGTTTTTGGGCAGAAGTCGTTAATACTGCAGTTTATTTAAAGAATCGAAGTCCAACTAAGAAATTAGATTTCCAAACTCATTTTGAGATTCTTTATGCTTAAAAACATGATGTCAGTCATTTAAGAGTATTTGGATCCACTTCCTTTGCACATATTCCAAAGGATGAGAGAAGAAAAATTGATGCAAAGTCAATCAAGTGTGTTTTTATTGGGTATTGTACTGATAAAAAAACATACAAATTGTTTGATCCCCGTTCACATAAATTGTTTGCAAGTAGATATGTGATGTTTCATGAGAATGTAGATAGAATTGATACAATGAATTATGCAGATGCTTGGCATAATAATAGTGATGAACATGTCAAAATAGATGCAATGGTTAAACAGGAATAGGAACAGGAACAGGTACAGGTTCAAGAATGAAATGAAAGCAATATGAACACTTCAAGTAGTCATGATACATCAAGTGGAGAAGAGTCACCACAAAGAAGGAGACAAGATGAAAACAATGAAGGACCAAAGAGGTCATCATGTCAAACTCAACCACCTATAAGGTATAAAGACTATGCATTGATGTCTTATGTTATGAATGTTGTAGAACCTGTAAACTATGATCAAGCTAAAGAACATGAAGAGTGGAGAAATGCTATGAATGATGAATATGACTCTCTTATGAAATCAAACATGGTAATTAGTTAAACTACCTGAAAACAAAGTCTCTATTGGAAGCAAATGGTTGTATAAATCTATATTTAAAGCATATGGTAGCATTGATAAATATAAGGCAAGATTAGTTGCAAAAGGATATTCACAAAAGGAGGGGATTGATTACAAATATATAGTAGCTAAATTGAATACAATTAGAGTATTGATTACCTTAGCTACAAAACATAATTGGAAAATACATCAGTCAGATGTCAAATCTTCTTTTTCTGAATGGTGATTTAAAAGAAGAGGTTTATTTGCTTCAACCTTAAGGGTTTGTCAATCAGGGATAGGAGCATCTAGTTTGTAGGTTAAGAAAAGAATTATATGGTTTGAAACATGCACCGAGATCTTGGTATGTAAAGATATATACCTTCTTTTATCAGAATGGGTTTGTGAAAAGAAAAAATGATCCTAACTTGTATGTTAAGAAAGATGAATAAGGAAATGTTTCTTTAATATCTTTATATGTGGATGATCTCATTATTACAAGTAGTGCATGTAAGTTAATTGAAGAGATTAAAATTCAGTTGTCTCAAGAATTTGAAATGAAAGATCTTGGCAAATTGAATTATTGTTTATGCATTTAGGTTTGGAGAGAGCCTGGTAAAACATTGATCACTCAAAGTAAATATACAAAAGAAATTCTTAGAAAGTTCAACATGAGTGAATGTAAATCTATGTCAACTCCCTTACAATAGAATGCAAAGTTGTACAATGAAGATGGATCTAAAGAGGCAGATGGTACTTTATATCGTCAGTTGGTGGGAAGTCTGAACTACCTCACCACTACGAGACCAAACATTGCATAATCGGTTAGCATCATGAGTCAGTTCATGGCTAAGACTTCAGAGAGTCACTGGAAATATGAAAAAAAAGTACTCTGATACTTGAAAGGAACAATAAATTTTGGTATTATGTATACTGATGAATTTGATGTTGATCTAACAGGTTTTTCTGATTCAGATTGGGCAGGAAATCTTGATGATAGAAGATCTACCTCAGGCTATTCATTCCATATAGGATCAAGGGTTGTATCGTGGAGTAGCAAGAAGCAACCTACTGTTTCTTTGTCGTCAACATAATATGAGTATAAAGCCTGGACCAATGCCACTTGTGAAGTTGTTTGGTTGCAGAGAATTTTTGCAGATGTCGAAGAGGAGAAAAATGGTCCAACATGCATCAACTGTGACAATCAAAGTGATATCAAATTTTCACACAATCCAATATATCATGCAATATCAAAACACATCGAGCTACAACATCACTTTGTGAGAGAGAAGATTGAATCAAACGAAATTGGTTTGATATTTTGTAATACCAATGATAATGTGACTTATATATTTACCAAACCTATTGGTAAACTCAAGTTTGAAATTTTTATAAGCAAGTTATGTGTTGTAGAAAATTTGTTTGTCCATTAAAGGGGGATGTTAGAATAATCTCAAAAAATTTGTGATTGTTCGGGAGTTTGTTTGACCAGATTTGTATTTTTAGATCATAAGTGATTCTAGATCCACACCAGTAGGATTTTGTTCCTGGTTTATTGGTAAGCTCTACAAGTATAAATGTAATAGAGTTTTCCTTCAATAATATGTGGTGATGAACATATTTTCTCATGGTTTATTCAGGATAGATATCTCACTTTGTAATTATAGGTAATCTTTCATATCTTCAATTCTTGTATGTTAACTGCAGGGAGAACTTAAAATTATGAAGTATCTCAATCTTCAGGGTTGTGATTCAGTGGCAATTCCTAATGATATTAGAAAGCTTCCAAACTGTGAAATTGTACTTAAAAATGGGYAATTGACAGGAACTCAACTAAAGTTTGATTTTTTTTTAAATGTATTTCAAATATCTTTTTAGTAGATTTGTTTTTTTTAATTTGTAAATAATCATTATGTAATATAATGAACAATTTTGAAAATAAATTTTGTTTTTAGACAACATATTTTTTACATGATTTTCAATTATTTTAACTAACATGCCTTATTTCGGGTAGCCTCCACTCTGCCCCTCTCTCCTAACCATATTGTCAAGTTCTTATGGCTTTCACTTGATTCTCCTCCCTCCACTTCTCCTAACCATATTGTCATGTTCTTATGGATTTCACTTGATTCTCCTCCCTCCACTTCTCCTAACCATATTGTCATGTTCTTATGGCTTTCACTTGATTGTCCTCCCTCCACTTCTAGTATAATTTGGCCATCAAAGTTTATTATTATTCTTTTTTTATCATTTGTTTGATGAATAATACTCAAACATCCTAAAACCCAAGTTTAAACTTTTGATATATGATATTCAAGACTCAAATTGAGTGTATATATGATATTCAAGACTCAAATTGAGTGTAGCCTTTGCCTAAGCCATATAGCCTTCCATATTTCCCCATTCCATTCATAGATTTCACCCTTTCAAGGTTGGACTTTGTCGACATAGTGTTTGGTATGATTTAAATTGAAAAAACATTTATAGATTATATACTTTTGAAATCAAAGTAAACATAAGCATTCATAGGAAGAAAAAGAGACATTATTTTCTAAACAAGCATAGAAGTGCAGAGCCATCACCATTATTGATCAATTTTGTTTCAATCCAAATATTTTTTTTTGAAGAATCTTCCTCCTCGCTAAGAAACAATGTGTGCAATTTTTTTATCCTTTATTTGGTTTGCTTATGATTCTAGTCTATAAATGCATCGAGCTAAACATGCATTCGAGTCAATTCAAGACCCTCTCCTTACCACTTCTTCCTAAACCATTTGATCCTTCATGACATCCTTAAGCTTCAACTAATGAGTCGTGTGATATATAGGACCTCTATGTTGATTTTTTCAAACATTATCTTTAAGTCTTAGCAGTCAATGTGGTAGAATTATTAAACTACATTATATCCCATGGATTTCCACCATCTTGGACATTCCATGTCATTCACCCAATTTGATATGTTGTCGCCAAGTGAAACGTAGTTGGGACAATAGAGTTAAATGAATGAGTCAATCTCTATTATGGTGGAAGCATATGAAGTTATATTATTTAAAAAAACTATGAAATAAACATTCAAACTGAATCGATTGAAAACAATGAAAA
This sequence comes from Picea engelmannii, assembly GCA_009831015.1. Lineage (NCBI taxonomy): Eukaryota > Viridiplantae > Streptophyta > Pinopsida > Pinales > Pinaceae > Picea > Picea engelmannii. Next base: position 30,733 of record ML788976.1, read on the forward strand.
TAAATATCAATGACATGAGGATGCAAGCTAGGAAGCCTCAGTGTATTGATTAGTCACTTCATAATGTTGGTCTTCTAAGTTTGTAAGAAATACCTCGAACAAGGGTGTAATTATTGGACAAACTCACTTGCAATGACCAAGAGGGGTGAGTTGAACTGACAAAATATGGAGAACACTTTCTATTCATGCTTAGATACATTTATACATTCTTGAAGAATGGTTATGTTTCTTAGCCATTATGTTTTAGTTACAAGAAAATTACATAAATCATTAATAGAGATAACTATTGCTTGCTATCTTTCGACTAGAAGAAGATGATGAAAAGACATGTGATGTTAGGTTGATGGTGCTTACCTAGTCTCTATTGATTGCTAATGATGTTTTCTAACATGTGTTGATTCATCCTTACCATTATACACATAGGATAATCGATAATCCTTATCGAAGAATGTGTGAGTTGACTCAATTGAGGAATGTTTTACTCAACTGAATCAAGGATTGAATGTGGGGATTCGATTTTAATTTTTGACCAAAGCATTGACCAAGACTAGATGGTAGTTGATGTATTCCAATCAAGTCTTGGAATGGATCAAACCTTCCTCCTTAGTTGAAAATGGTCCCCATTTCCCACATAATAAAGAAACTTGTGTGTCAACTCAACAATATTATACCACCTTCCTTATGATGGGATTTGTCCTTCTTTACCTACCTAAAACAAGGGAATTGTTAGCATCCTTGTATGACATTCTTGTCGCCCAAAAAAGGTGTTGATTGCAAGTGCCTCCTGAACATCTAGGTGGATGTCTTCTGGATCTTTAAGTTGCAACTCAATCTATTCTAATAAGGGTGCAAAATAAGGTCAAAGAAATTCTACATTTAATATTGGATGTAAACCTAAGTATGGTATAATGATAAGCTTAAGGGTATTTTCCCCAAACTTCTCAAACATGGTATAAGGACCATATCACAAAGGATTTATCTTCATAGATGGGGTATATAACCTTTGTTTCTTCATATGTAACCTTACTTGATCCCCAATTTGGGATGAATGAGAAATATGATACTTATCATGTCAAGCTTTAGCTTTTTCATTACATTGATGCAACATGTCTTTTCCTTTTTCTAATCTCACAAACCTCATATTTGAAATTGACTTCCTTTCCAATTTATTGTTCTTCATGGTTTGTGTCAAAATAAATAGTGAGTCGATTGAGTAAGTTAATAGGAATTAAGATATAAAATCCATAATATACTTCAAATAGAGTCTTTTCAATTGAAACATTGTGTTGAGCTCAATCATAGCTATGTTGAATATATGGGAAATTCTCATCCCATGTTCTTTGGTACATGTGTTTGTACATATGAATCAACTATATCAACATGTGATTCACAAATTTAGTGTATCCATATGTGCGAGTATCAATTCCAACATAAATAGTTGTGTGTTGACCTACTACCAGAGTGATTTCCAAAAGATGCCAACAAATTGGGAGTGATGATCAATGATAATTGAAGTTGGTATACCATAGTTCTTCCAAACATGATCAAAGAAGAGTTGAGTAGTTTCCTAAGAAATTATATACTTATTATAGCTAGGTGTGAAGATAGCATTTTAGAAAAAAACTATTGACCACTACTAGGATTTCATAATGTCGGTGCTTAGTGATAGGATATCTAGTGAAGAAACTAGGGTGGATATTACACCACTGAAACTAAACTGAAATGGAAGGAGTTTTCCAACCCCTAACAAAAACTTGGCTCAAGATAACATCAACAAGATATCAAATAATAATTCCAAAGAGAGGGGTTACCTCTCTATTTATCCTTTTCCTGGGCCTTCTAGATTATTCTGTCTTTTTTACCAAATCAAACCCTCACTTAGTTTTCTCTCCAATTTCATTTAAATATAATTATTTATTTTATTTAACGTCACTTTAGGGTTTGAAACCAAATAAACCTCCTTGACTCCATTTTTCCTTGTTGACTATATATTACAGGAGTCATATAGTCTATTGAGTTATCCTCTTTTATGATCAATTGGAAGGGGACATTAGAGTTCTCCCTTCCCAATATTTCTTGTCCTCAAGAAATTCCATATCAGGGTGTTGTAAGATATGTTATCCTTCCCAAGTAGAATCTTCAATGATCAATCCTCTCCATACAACCAAGTACTCTTGAATGACCCTACTCCTCAACCTCCATTCCCTAACATCAACAATCCTCTCAAGTGATAGAACCTATTTCCCTTCCTCATCTAGTGTAGGAAGATCCGCTGAGGCGGTGACCTGTTGTCCCAATGCCTTCGTGAGGCAGGATACATGGAAGGTTTTATGTACCTTTCTACCCTCTGGTAGTTTTATATTATATGTTATATCTCCAACTCTCTTGATCACTCTGTAGGGTCCATAAAAACAAGGCTTTAGCTTCTCATCACAAATCTTCTTCAATGACGACTATTTGTATGGATGAAACTTGAGAAATGTTAGGTCCCCAACACCAAAGTTGCATTCTACCCTGTGTTTTTCTGTATACACTTTCTGTTGATTCTAGGTGGTATGAAAATTATTCTTCAAGACCCTCAAGATGTCTTTGTTTTTATGAAACCAATCTTTGGCCTTGGGAGCTCTTCTCTCCCCAAATTCCAAATCCACAAAAGATGGAGCATCATAGCCATATAATGCCTTGAATGGGATCATCCCAATGGAAACATGATAAGTGGTATTGTGGAAATGCTCCCCGAGATGCAATCACTTTATCCATGCCTTTTGTTTCCGTGACACATAGTTCCTGGGGTACCCCTCGATCCATTTGTTTACTATATCAGTTTTCTCGTATGTCTTGGGGTGATAGCTAGTGTTAGGTGTCAACTCTATCTTGGATAACTTGAATAGCTCCTACCAAAATGTGTTGAGAAGCATGTTATCTCGGTCACTGACTATGTTCCTCGGAAGACCATGGAGTCTAAACACCTCCCTGAAGAATAAATTTGCTACCTGAGATATGTTGTAATCTGAAGGGTAGGAAAAGAAGTGTACATATTTAGTCAATCTGTCCACTACCACGTAGATATAGTCCCTACCTTGCACCTTTGGAAATCCTATGATGAATTCCATGGAAATGTTATCCCACTTCTGCTCCAGAATAAAAAATGGTTGAAGTAATCTTATAGGATGTGTGAACTTTGACTTGTTATGTTGGCAAGTCATGCAGTCCCTCACATGATGAAGTACATCTCATTTGATACCCTTCCATGAGAATATGTCCCTCACCTACCTATAGATTTTCAGATACCCCTGGTTTCTTTCCAGAGATGTTTCATGTACTGTCCTCGAAATCTTATCCTTGAGTGTGGACTCAAGGATAAGATAGTGTTAGAAAAACAATATCGTGGAGAAATAAAATAAGAAAAATGAAAAAATAAAACATGGAAGATACAAAATACAATAGAGACACAGATATATGTGGTTCACCTAGTGTGGGTCATGTCCACCATAGAAATTTCCAGGTTCTTCCTTTTTATTATCCAACAAAATGAAGGGATACAACCTACAACACACCCATTGTAACTTCCTCTTATTTCTCTCACAGTCGCCTCTCTCAGAAAAAAATAATCACACACATACACATCAACAATAAAATTCCCTCATAAAAGAGGGTTTCCTTCTAGGGAAAAAAACCATAAAATAACTTCTATCATCAAATCTGTGACCTTATAATGAACGATCTAGATTGACTATGAAATTACAATATACATTTACAAGGCAATTTTGTCTTTGGGGGAAAGCCCCCCCTACAACCCCCCCATGTGGAGGGGTGTACAATATTCATGGGGTATAAACACAGATGAAAACAAATACCTCTAAATAAGGAAGATAATTAGGCTCCACAACCAACAATCTCCCACTCGGAGACTGATCACAACAAATCCATTGTTGTTGTACTTGTTGGACTATGATCCACCTTGGACCTGGAAAATTTGTCATCTTCACCTCCATGATTGAAGGCCGAATGAAACTAAACATGAACTCAGTTTCTCCCTGATTACCCCCTTTGTTAACATGTCTACATGATTCTGGCTAGTATACTTCTCTTCCAACTTCAAATGTCCATCTTCCAAGACGGATCGTATGAAATGGTACGTGAGATGTATATGCTTAGTATTTGAATGGAAGAATGATTTATTTGCAAGATGAATGACAGTATCACTTTCACAATATAACCTGTTATTCTCCTGCTTCTTTCTAAATTCCTTCATAAGCCTTTGTAACCAAATCGTTTCTTTACTAGCCTCTGTAGAAGAAACACACTTTTCTTTTGTTGTTGAAAGTGAAACAACTTTTTGTAGTTTTGAAATCCAACTTACTATTTTTCCACCTACAGTAAAAACATACCATGTGGTGCTCCTCCTAATATCTTTATCACCTACCATATATGAATCAACATATCCCTCTAGAACATTGTCTGAACCTCAAAAACATAATGCATGAGTAGAAGTACCTCTCAAATACCTGAGAATCCACTTTACTACCTCCCAATGTTCTTTACTTGGATTGTTCATATACCTGCTCACAACTCCCATTGCATGTGTAATATCTGGTCTTGTGCAAACCATGACATACATCAATCTTCCAACTTGATGCAGGAGCATCAACGTCATCATTTAATGAGGCACGGTGGAATATCACTCAACATCTAGCACATTGCATTTGTAAATTGGTTTGGATCCCAAGGAGGGTGCTTCATTTTAATTTTTGAAGACCTTTGTAATTAAATATCCCATGAGCTATTTAGACTAGATATACTATATATGCTCCAAGAGATTGTAATTGTCTTTAATGCATGTAGGATTGTACATATTTTGAGCGTCGAATCATATCTAATATTGCAAATGTTCATTTACTATAATAAGCTTAGTGATAGGATGTCTTAATTATGATGTGAAAGCAGTAGAATAATCTAGAGGGAAGGCTCGAGAAGCCCCTTCATGTATAAATCAATTTAATCTATTCCCATAAGAGCCTGCTAGAAGTTGTTGTTGCTGCTAGAGTTGTTGAAATTCTTGTAAACTCTTGTTGAAGAAATATAGAAAAAAGAGAATTCCTCACACATTTATGAGATTGTGAATTTATTTATCTATGAGTATCTGGATAAATGTTGTGTTGTTATCTCTATGTATGAATGTGTATCTCAATATTTTAGTGAATGAGTTCTTGATTTAGTTTATAAGTTTCAATTGTTTCTCTTCTGAAAATATTAGTGCAAATAGTCCATATTACCAACGCAAGGTTTACAGAGGTCGAATCATTTATAGTTTTAGAAGATCAGGAGAGATAGTGTCAGTTCACACAAAGAAAGTGCAAGGAGTGTGCCTACACTCAAATTAGTGTAAAATCTCAGAGGAGAGACAAAGTGCAAGGAGTGCACAGAGCCAACACTTTATTAAGTGTTGATCAAGATCAGGAGATTTAGCGCAAGGAGTGTGTAGGTGACTTTTCCAAGTCTCAAGCTCAGGAGAGAAGTGCAAAGTGTGCGTATAAGTTCACTGCTTAGAAGTGAACGAAAGCTCAGGAGGGATAGCGAGTACAAGGTTTCATGGAGGAACTAAAAGGAGAGGAGGAATCCCTTTGTTTTAAGGTCGAGTGTACGAGATCAACTTGGAAAAAGTCAGAATCCCTCACAGTCATTGGATTAAGGAGAAGGAGCGCAATTTTTAATCCCAAAGTCCTATGAACTTCGCTGCTACGACAGTTTTAAGTTGTTTTTTGCAAGTGAGGCATGGATCCCCGAAGCTTGGAAGTCCTGTAGTGAATCTACACCATAGATCATTGGGTGAGTGTGATCCGTTGGATCCCCGAGTGGTTTGGAGATTCGACACTCTGAGAAAATTTGGTTGTTGTCATGTGGAGTGGAGAATCTACTGAAGTCCTCAAGTTCATAGTTAATCCTGACTGTCAATTGGCGGGTAAACATGGACCGTAGATTTCTGAGTTGTTTGGAATTCGGCTATGCGGAAGGTTTTGGGTGACAATCATTTTGGTGTCGAAGAGTCTCAAATCCCGGAGCCCCAAAGTCTTTCTTAGCTGTAGATCCTTCCAAGAAGTGTGAACCATTGATCCCTGAACTCTTCGAGAATTCGTCTATTCGACTATTTGGAAGAAGTGTGTTGTTTAAAGTTGAAGCGGAGAAACTCCTGAAGCCCGAACTTCCGGAGTGCCAGAGTAAACACTTCCAAATTAAGATCAAGGTTTTAGGCCCGAGGTTACTTGTGTTGTCACTTGGAACTGAATTGGGTTGCATGCAAATCAATCTCGAGGCAACCTCGAACCACTTTGGATTGGAAGCTGCCCCTCCCAACCTGAGAGGGATCTCTCGAACAATGTCACAATATGATCTTCAGTAAGCGTGGAATAGTGGGCAGATTTATGGGTAAATGATGGTTTTGGATTTTTACAGTTTGGGGGTTGAACTAGGAAACAAGTCCATTGGGCATGGAGTCAAGTGAAAACCGAAGAAAGGAGATAATAGCAGTAATCGTAGAACTTGCGTAAAGTGAGGCAAAGTAAGTCTATCTTTCAGTGATTGATAATCTTGATGCGATAGCAAAAAAAGAAAAGAAAAGACCATCACAGTGAAAGCATCTATCAAGGTTGAATTTTCACTACAACTTTAGAGGAAAACAAACGAAGGATGATAACTAGATGCAGAGCGCTTATCTGGAATGAATTCTGATCAGTCACCATAGAACGCAACACATATATATCAACTGTGGGTAAGGAGCATATAAAATGAATTCCAAACAAATTTAACACAACTGAAATAGGAAGAGATAAACAATGTGATAATGACAACAGGGAAAACATACTGAAAGAATTAACCGTGATGAATCTCACAATCTCAAATAAAACATCATCTGTATTACTCCATTCTTGTCTTACAAAATAACTCGGCATACAAAATAACCCCTCTCCCAAAGAGGTTTTTTCCCCAGCTCGCCCCTCGTGCCCCCTTTTTTCTCAGCCTCCTCCAACGATTATATCCCCTATCGCACTCACAATATGTTACATAAAAAGAAATATGAAATGGTTTGCTTTCTGGAACTGTGCAACTTCCATATGCTTTGCCGTTACTTGAACCATCGCTAATCATTTTGACAATTGGAGTATTTTCAGCTGGGATAAATCTTTTGTGTTATCCTTGCGTTTGATTTTGCATCTCTATAATATCGTTTTCATAATTGATACGTGGGAAATTTGTTTTGGATGATGAACTAGAAAACTTAAGCGCTGCAATATAATAACCTCTCGGTGCCTTTTCGGCCGAATCGTATCCCCCCAAATAGGCTTGTTTAAAACCAACCGACTCACAGGCTGTAAGGGAAATAGATTCTTAGGCCAAATCTTAGTATCATTGAGAGGATTGAAGTCCAACTTATCCTCATTTGCTGGATCCATAGTCTGGATATAGAGCTTCCATTCAGGGTATTTTCCTCAAGATATGGCATCAGTTAAGTCTTTGGTAGCATGGCTGTGGTTGCTACCTCCCACGATCACATCTTCCTCATCAAGAAAAAACTTCAATCCACATGTAGGTTTCCAATGAAACTTGTAGTAGGTTTCTCTCCCTTCTTTGGTGATCAGCTTAAATGTGTGAACGCCATAGACATCCATGTGACGGTAGTCAGAAGGCATTCCCTAGTCATCGAACCAATACATGAAGGTAAGACAACTCTCCGGAAGGTGGGACATGAAATCTAGATAGCACCATGGCTCTTGAATGTGTGCCTTGGGGTTGGGCTTCAGAGCTCGAATAACATTCGGAAACTAGATGGCATCATGAGTGAAGAAAACAAGAATATTGTTTCCAACTCTGTCGAAGTTTCCTTCTCTCGTGTAAAACTTGATAGAAAAACCCCTAGGGTCTCTGATAGTCTCTGAACTCCCACGTTTGTGTATGACAGTAGAAAACCAAACAATCACAGTGGTCTGAACGTCAGGTGCCCTCAAGAAATCTGCACAGGTGAGATTGGAGACATAGTGGGTCACTTCGAAAAAACCCTTTGCAGATGATCCTCTGGCATGTACGACCCTCTCAGGAATTCGTTCTCTGTCAAACGCTGCAAACTTCTCAATCAAATGGTAATCATCAAGCAGAACCGGACCTAGCGCTCCAGTGGTTAAGGAAGATTTATTATTCCAGACCGACACTCCTTGGTTGGTTGTCAAGTAGGGTGAATTGTAAGCGCTTGATGGCCAATGCTTGTAAGGATCCATGCTGAAAATGGAGCCTAGTTTGAAGAATGAAAATGAGAAAAATGTTACACGCAGATCCACCACCCTTGTGATCGGAATGGGATGCTTCAGGTATTGCAGTTCACCGCTTTCCGGGGAGGAGGAATTTGCATTGGAACGACTCTTCATCCTACTATTGCAGACGCGAATTCGTTTTGGTATTTCATGAAATGTTGGGTGTTGATCTTATAGAAACGAAAGCCACCACCAACTCCCTCTTCGTGAATTCTCTCACATGTTGTTGATAGGATTGTTGTGTCAAAAGATAATGCTTCAACTATATCTTCATCTATCTCCATTTCTTCATCTTTGTCTGTATCCGTGTAGGGCAGTGTGAGTGGGTGACAAAGACTCAACCTCAACAGATTATAATTTCTACGAGCATTCCATCCTGTAATCTTTCAACAGCTCCACTTTTCATTATCTGCGAGCCCATAGATGGCGAAGACAGCATTGTGCTGAAGGGATCCATCTCTTGAGTCAAGAAGTTCTAGCAATGGTGGCAGTCCTCCATCATGGACTATGCTAGTTGGGTTGTGTGTGTTCTGCGCTAGTCGACCAAGAGCAAAAGCTGCCATAGACTTGAGCTGAGCATATGGGGATTGAAGCATTTTAATTAGAGGTCGCACTGCACCTCGTTGCATTATGTAAACCTTGCATTCTTGATCAGTTGTGGAAAATTGACCCAACAACATCGCAACCTCTTTTTGGCTTTGCAGACACCTTGAATTCAGGAGCCCAATAACAGGTTGAAGGGATCCAACAAGAATAACCTCTCTCTTTATGTTTGCAGAAGAATGCACCAGATTTCCAATAACACCTACTGCTTCAGAATGAATGTTGATAGATTCATATCGCAGCATTAAAATTAAGAGGGGAAGGGCATTATACTCCACTATCTGATTCTTGTTTGCCTCGTTTCTAAATGCCAGGGTGCGCAAGGTGCCTGTTGTTGCTCGTTGGACCATAGAATCAGTTGATTCAAGCAAATCAACCAGAGGAAGAGTCCCACCTTCAATCCTAACAAGGGTATCTTCAGCTCTCCGTATGACACCATTTATAACAAGTGCAGTGGAACTACTTCCAAACCTTTTTAGCAATGTCACAAGATAGAAAATAGCACCTGCATCTGCTATACATCGTTGATGCTCCCGTTGCTGGTTCTCTAGGAGTGTTGTAAGCTTCTGCAGATCAATGATTTCCTATCCATAATCCCGTACAATCTCGTGTAATGTGGCTCTCCGAGAAATAGCGGTGAGAGACTTCAGAACACAAAATTTCTTCCCAAAAGGCCCTACAAGTCCTTCAGCAAATCAGATGGAAGTTAGGGATAATTTGGAAATAAGTTTGATGCGATTCTCAAACACATTGGGACGAAAACACTGAGTAGAGAAAATTTTGAAATATGTTACAACAACTTGTATGACTCCATTGGAACAAGAGGACCCTCACGAATACAAACTTTCACGCAGTGTGGGAAAGAAAAGGCCTGTGGTAAGAGGTTAAGGGTTCGGTAAGGACCGCGAGCCACTTTGGATCCTGTGTAGTTCAATCCTAGACTGAGAAGTTGCGCAAGCCCATAGAGGGTTTTCATCAAGTGGTATCAGTGCATGACAAAGATCTGTGTGTGTAATGAGATATAATAGAAACCATGCTGCCAAAGAGATGCAAGGAGAGACCTGTAGTCAATGCAACTATGGAGGAGGAAATGAGACAACTTCGTGCAAGGTTGGATGTCATGGTAACAACACAAAGGAGAGCACCAGAAACTAGTGATGTTAGTGATGATGAAATTGAAAATCTAGAAGAAGAAGAAGAAGTTGTAGGAGAACAAGCACAAGAGGAGCGATTGTTGAGAGTTGTTGTCAAGATGGGAACCAGAGCGAAGATGAAAGTTATGATGTATGAAGGTATGAAGGTAATTTGAATGTAGAAGAATTTCTTGACTTGATAAGTGCTTTAGACAAGTACTTTGATTATGAGGAGATTGATGATGAGAAGAAAGTAAAGTATACGGTGACTAGGTTGAAGGGACATGCAACTTTATGGTGGGATGAGTAGTAGCATGATAGAAGGATAAAAGGTAAGTCCAAGATCAATATTTGGGATAGAATGGTAGCTAATATTAAGGATAAATTCATACTGAAAGATTATCAACTGAATATGTTGAGAAGGTTGGATAATCTAAGACAGAAAGGTTTTTCGGTGAAGGAGTATACTGAATAATTTTATAAGTTGAATATAAGAGTAGGACATCAGGAAAATGATGAAGAGAATGTAGCCAGGTATATAAATGGATTGATGTATGAAATCTAGGATGAAATTAGTCTATTAATGATGAGGATTGTAGACGATGCTTATCATATATCCCTAAAAGTAGAAGAAAAATTGGCAAGGAAGAAGAGTCAAAGGAAAAGAGGAAAGAGTCCTAACAAAGGAAAAGGAACAACCAAAGAAAAATTCCAGAAATCAAGGGGAGAAGTTGGAGGATCTAACATTCAGACAAATTTCTAGAGGAGGATACTCTAGAGGAAGGAATAATTTTCTGAAAGGTAGAGGAAGAGGCAGAGGAGGAGAAGTCAAGTGTTATGCTTGCGGGGAAAAAGGGCACATATCTTGGGAATGTCCTAAAAATAAGAATGTAGGAGTTAGAGAAGCTCACGTTTATGAGGCTTAGTAGAGGAATGTGGAGATGAAGATGAAAGCATAAGAATATTAAGAGGGAGGATTGCTCATGATGAGGAAAGCTCTTGTGAAGCCAAAAAAAGAGGTACGAGAACCAGCCCATAGAAACAGATTATTCAAAACTGCATGCAAGACCAAAGATATACTATGCAAGGTGATCATAGAGAGTGGAAGCACTGATAATTTAGTATCCACATAGATGGTGGAAAAGATAAAGTTGGATATGACGAGACATCCGAGTCCGTACAAGGTATCGTGGTTGCAAAAAGGACATCAAGTCATGGTAAGTAGACAATGTAAAGTTGAGTTTAAAATTGGTAGTTATAAGGATGAAGTTCTATGTGATGTCATACCTATGGATGTTTGTCATGTTCTATTGGGAAGGCCTTGGAAATATGACATGAATTTCATACATGATGGGAGGAATAATACTTATACCCTTGAGAAAAATGGGTGTAAAGATATGTTGTCGTCATTAGAAGATAAGGGAGTCAAAGAGGAGGCTAGTCCTAGTATACTTATGATGAGTGGGAAGGAGCTCTTGAAAGAAGTCAAGAAAGATCAGAAAATGTAGTTTATTGTTATAGGTAAGCTGAGAGTTATCCTTACAAATACTTCTATGAATGATTTTTCTATGGAATTTTAGGAGTTATTGGATAAATTTGTTGACATTGTGGTGGATGAGTTACCTCATACTCTACCAACCATCAGGAGTATTAGTGACCATATTGACCTTATTCTAGGAGAAAGTTTTTCAAACAAAGAAACATACATATTAACCCCTCGGGAGAATGAAGAGGTCAAGGAGCAGGTCCAAGAGTTTTTGGACAAAGGACTGATCAGAGAAAGTCTAAGCTCGTGTGCAGTACCTACTGTGTTGAGTCCAAAGAAAGATGGTGGTTGGACAATGTGCACAGATTCTAGAGCAATCAACAATATAACCATCAGGTATAGATTTTATTTACCCATAATGGATGATTTAATGGATTGTTTGAGTGGAGCTAGTTATTTTTCCAAGATAGACGTGAAAAGAGGTTATCATTAGATAAGAATGAGAGAAGGAGATGAATGGAAAACAACATTCAAAACAAATGAAGGACTGTATGTTACACATGAAATTTTCATACCTAGGTACCTCGCCCTAAGTGTCGTAAGTGTTATATAAGTGTCGCATACACCTTAACACCATGGAATAACCTATGTCACACTCCCTAGTCAATGTGGAGGATGTATATATTACATGAAGGCCAAAATACCAAGTGCACAAGAATTATTATTAATATTCATGAAAAAGAAATTAAT
>ML788976.1:43057-74828 GCA_009831015.1 Picea engelmannii
GTGTGAGAATCCACCTCGCATTTGGTTTCCTATCTTTTAGGGAAGGTGGAGGATCTCATGGATGGTTGAAATATTTCCTCCTTAAAATCCTTGAGAGATATTTCCTCCCTAAAATCCTTAAGAGATATATTCTCCTTAAATATATTTCAGATCCCTTTTTAGTGGATATGATGAGGGATCCTCTCCATGGTGGTTAAGCCTCCAACTCCTATATAATGAGGGATTTCCATGGAGAAGAAAGGAATGGTGGATATTAGAGGTATCAAAACTATGGTCTTGGGAGAAATCTTTAGGATATCAAACCTATGATTTTGGGAGCTTTGTGCAAGGGTTGGACGAGGAGGACTTGGGGAAGTTGTTGCAACTGCATCTACAGTCTGTAAGTAATCTTCTTGAGTTCTACTATTAATATATTGCTTGGCCTATTTCCTTCTAACCTATGTCTCTTTACATATGTTTGTCTTATAGATGGATTTGATTGGACTAATATTATAGAGTAAAGTAGGATTTATTTGTCCTATTTTCCATTGCATTGCAGGTGTCAAACAATGCTAAGGAGCTCAGAGATCAAGCTGAAGTTGGAGCAGCGAGGAAAAACATCGGAATAAGGTGCATCACCATTTATTCTTTCTCCTTCTCTTTCTGATTAGTTACTTAGATTCAAAGGAAATTTAGTGTCCAATGTTAGCATGTTTTCTGTCTTGGTATAGGGGTCTACAATCCAACATGATATTCACCTATCCGTAGGGGGATTTTCCTACAACAAAAATTGGCGACTCCACTAGGGACCAACATTTATTTTTATTTCCTTGGATTGTCCTTGATTTTTTCCCACCTTTTATATCATTTTAATTGTTAGTTCATGATCCATTACCTTTCTCCCATCTTCACTAGCATTTTCACCAATTTCTGTGAGTTTTTCTGAGTTTTTTGGCTATGTTTTGAATTTCTGGGAAGGGTAGAGATCCCCTATAGTGAAAAACATAGCGTTGATATCTAATATGTGCTCCCCTGCAGTGATTTATAGAGCGCTATAGCGCTCTGTGGCCTTGATTCAGGGAGCACTACTCTCTTTCTTAGAGGTTTTTTGCCTTTTTCTGCTCAGATTTTTGCAGTCTGTTTTGCAGAGGTCTTTTCCCAAAGTCTGTATTTTGGTTTGTGGCTTTGTTTGGTTTTATTTTGTTGTAAATAAGATTTCTATTTATTTTAGTTTATCTTTGAAAAACAAAATTAATTTCTTGCTTTGCATTAGATTGGGGGCATCCTTGCATTTGAAGTAGCGAAATTGCATGGTTTTTGGCATTTTTGGTCTTGAATTCTTAAAAAAACATCCCTCTCATTGTCGAGGGGGGGGGGGGGGGGAAGAATAGTGTATTGGTGTACAGTCTCTTTGGCTCATTTCTTGAGGATCTTGATATTTACGAGTGCATCTAGGAATGATAAACGTTTTCTCCTTCTCGTAATATAACTTTCATCGAAGTGAAATATTTGCATTCTCATTTATTTGCATTGTTTAGAGTCAGTCAAAACATAATTTAGTCCACATAATTTTCCTCTTGAATAAGAACAACCTTAAAATAAAGCGCTTATAGAAATTGATTAGACATTTTTATATTTTTTGGTAGCAAACCTACATTAGATTAGTTGTAGGGATTTGGAATAGTTGTGAAAGATAACTTTCCAAAGCTATAAACAAACATAGAATCTTGAGTTAGGGAGAGGTGAAATCCATTTACTACATTTTATCCTAGGAATCCCTTCTCACCTAAGGTCGCATTGAGACTAGTAGAGTGATTAACCCTGCTTTGTTGGTCTTGTTGTAGTGGTTATGCATATTATTGGGGGTCACTTGAGAAAAAAACCATGTACAGGTCTTCTCAAGTCGATTTTGGGCTCAGTTACCCTGCCCTTGCGTGTGTATAGGACTATCGACTGTTTCCACAGACATCATTGTGGTAGTTGGTAATCTTAGTGGAATTTCTCTTTAGGGTAATTCACGAGGTGACGGGGAAGGGGAATACTTCGTCGTACCTAGAATCGATGTTGGCCAAAATCACTTGGGATCCTTGGAGGGTAAATCCATATTTATTGTGTGGAATCTTGCACCAAGGCATAAGTTCATTAAGTAGGTCATCAATGTAACTTTTCCACCCACTCTATCTCATCCCCTTCTTACATTGTTCCCATGACGTTGGATTTCATCACCAACTAGTGTGTTCATTGTGAGAAGGTTTTGTTTGCTTGCTTGCTTACTATATTTTTAGCATGTGTTGTTTGTTTTCCCTTACAGGCCTTAAGTTGGATATTTATTTATGGCGTCAGTTCCTGGAATGACCAATGAAGCAACCCCTGGTCTAGGGGAACCTTTTTTTTTTCCTTCTTACGGAAACCTTGGTCCTCCTTACATTGCTACTTTGAACCTTCCATGTCTCACAATTGGGTTACCGATATGGTTTTCTTCCACTCAAGTAATCCCAAATGCAGCAGGTGCTTCTGTTGTAAGAAGTTCCCCCCAAAAACATCAACCTCATGTTGTTGCTTCACCTTCTTTACCTTCTTCACTTGCAAGGTCTTCTTCCGTTTCATCTTGTTCACTGAGTGAAATCTTTGAAGTTAGTAACTTGATGGATAAGAAGAAGAATAAAAGAAAGATTCAGAAGAGGAAAAATAAGGAAGGTTCCAAACTTATAACCACTTGCAGACATGTTGGAAAACAACCAGTTACTAATAATCATGCTGGGAATGTTGATGATGCCAAGATCACCCAAACAACCCGTAAGCCAAAGTACCCTTGCAGGCTTTGTAAGGGTAGCCGTATTTTTAAGGATTTCTCTAGTCTATACAAGGTTATATAATCATGGTATACACGCCCTCATCATCCCATATCATCAGCCTTTGAACAACATGTTGTTGACCTCCCGTCGACTAGTCAGGATACCGCTGGGAAGAAGAAAAGTAGAGTCAAGTTTCCGTGTAGGTTATGCAGAGGGAGTCATCAAACTTACCTTTTTCCCTCGTATGGATGAAGCCTCGAAATTACTAGAAGACATGACTATTTTCCAGCCTCAAATTTCGGATGCTTACCATAGGCCTTCTCTTAACCCACATGTAGTTGATGGAATGATCAATCTGGTCCCTTCATCGGTCAATCTGGTTGATTGGGTAGTCAATATAGTCATGTCCTTAGTTTAACTAGTTGAAAAAGTGGTCGATTCGATCCCTTCCTCTATCAATCCCACTCTCCCGTTAGAGAGTGAAATCCAAGTGGTCGATCTATTTCCATTCGTCGAACCCATTCTCCCCTTGGAGAATGAAACCCAAGTGGTCGATCTGATCCCATCATCGGTCGATCCTACTCTCCCACTAGAGAGTAAACCTCATATTTCCCATATTTTTCTCGTTGATACAAAATCTACTGTACTGGGGGGCATTCCTCCTTCTCTCACGGAACCCCCTCCAAGTAATGAGGCCATCCTTTTTTATTGCGGTGCACTAACTAGCCCTCGTCTTCCTGCTCACATTCCTTTCAAGATTACAATACATGTTTTTGGCCAGGAAGTTCCTCAGACATTGATATATGAAGGTGCATCTGTTAGTATTTTGTCCTCTATTGCTTGGAAAGCTTTGGATTGTCCTCAGCTTGCGTTGGTTACCCAGAATCTGTTAGATTTTAACAAAAGAACCAGTCACCCTTTAGGAGTTCTTCCTCATTTTCCCATAACTTTGGGAGGGAAAAATGTCTTTATTGATGTTATGGTAGTCCAGGACCCCTTGGATTTCGATTTACTCCTTGGGCGAGATTATGTCTATTCCATGAAAGTTATTGTGTCCACTCTTTTTCGTGTGATATCTTTCCCTCATGATGGAAGAATTGTGGCTATTGATCAACTTTCATTCGTTGGTCCTAACTTTATAACCAACCCAATGAACTCCCTAAATGGCTATTATATGCAAATGGTATTGCCCCTGCCACAGGTAAATTATGTGGCGTTATCTCCCATGCCTTCAGCTTCTGATGAAGATGATCCTCTCATTGTGAGCTCACTCTCTTATGACTTATATCTAGTAGTTGACATGGTGATATCTTCAATAGGGGTTGTAGAGCCTAATCTCTCTACCCTTATCGAGTTCGTCTACATGTTTTCCTTCCAGAGTGTTTTTATTCCTTCTAGCAAAGATCTCTTTGAAGCCATGATTGACGGTTGTCCCTTGAAATGTATTCCTTCCAGAGAATTTTTCTCTTGGAAGCCATGATCAAGGAGAGGGGTTGAGCATAGTTTCACTTCTCTGTGACAAGATCGTTAAAAAATGAAACATAGGTCTTGAGAATAGTTTTGCTTCTCTGTGGAAAAATCGTTAAAAAATGAAACAGAGGTCTCAAGCATAGTTTTCCTCTCTGTGGAAAGATCATTAAAAAATGAAACAAAATTTTGGGGATTGAACCCAGAGCCCTGAGCATAGTTCTTTTCCTGTATAAAGCTCATTAAAAAATGAAACAGTCACCTCTCCTGTCAAGTCGAGTCTTTCGCTAGATCTCATAGATATCAAGTCAAGTATTTAGCTAGATCTTGTAGATGTCAAGTCGAGTCTTTCGTTAGGTCTCATATTTGAACCTTCCTTTCATCCACCCTTATCCTTTTTCTCCACCTAGTACATAAATTGGTGACATCCTCAAAGTCGACGAATGAAATGAATCTTGGGGGGGGCATGTCTCCAGCCTTTGATTATCATTCTAGAGTTAAGATGGTAGATTTTCAAGTTGGGGGCAGAGTACCAACCATCCATGGGTATCCCTACCTTTGGAAATTACGTTGGGAAGTTACAACCATAAGTTTAATTTTGTTTCAATATTGTGTAAAAATGAAACCAATACTAAGCTTAGTATTTGTTCTTTCTCGTGCTCATAAATACATGAGAATGCAATCAAGTAAACTTTTATCGCTTTTTCAGACTCGTAAAGGTTATATGAAAAAGGAACCCCCTGGAGTCTCCTTTAAGCTATTTTCAAACTCTCTAAACATGAAAATATTGTCGAGTGATCTTGCTTCCTTTCACACTCGTTAAATGGTTTGAAAGGGTGTATTTCGAGTGGTAGTTTATCTCTTTTTCGGCCTCGCGAGACTAAAATTATGAAAAAGGAAAACCCTGGAGTCACCTTTAAGTTATTTTCAGACTCTCTAAACATGAAAAACCACCAAGTTTTCCTTTTCTGGACTCGCTAAACTACACATGGAAGGGCCCATTTGGGAACAAACCCTTACTTCTTCCAATTTGTTAAACAAAGGAAGAGGAACTTAATAAAGTTGAGTTATATCGAGCATGTGCTACCCTCCTCGAGATCGTTAAATTAAAAAGAGGTACTCATCTATCTGGGTGGGGGAAAAATTGAAGGAAGTGGATCAAGTTTTTGAGAATCGTTTATGGCATCTTTTGTCCCCCTTGAACATGGCACATTTTTGCATCTCATATTACAGTTGGGTAATCTGCTTGTCTCTGATTCATACCAATTCCATGTGTCAGCATACTTTTTTTTCCAGTCGAAGAGTGCTCTTATTTCTATCACATTACATTCTTGGTACTCATCGAGTCGATGCTTTCAAGTCAGTTTTCATGCCTCATCATGTTCAAGGGAAGTTTCACTTCAAACCATCCATCTGCAGTATTGTCACTTTGCATTTCTTGTGTCAGTCCACACTCATTCGATTCACCATCTTACATAACTTTCCTATGATAGTTTTGTGTCATTGATGGGGGATACATCAAGTCCCTCCTTCGATGATTCTTTTCCTGTCAACTTCAACACATCATTTGGGAATTAGACTTAGAAACCAATTAGTACCTTGGGACCTGCATGCCTTAATGGCAAGCCTTCTCATCTCCGACAGTAGGTTTACATCATTGAACTATGATCAGATGATTCCACGAATGTTCGACTTCAACTCATTTATTCACATTCATTGGATTGTACTAGGGTACCTTGGGATTCATTGACATCATTTGTGATTTCCCTCATACTTGTTAACAATTTACCTCAATGACCAGTAATCAAGGGGTTTCTACCATGTTCGACATCAAAACATCTATTCACATGGCTAGATTCGTACAACATTGGGATTAGGACGAAGACCCTGGGTTGAGAATTCACTATGTTATCTACTTTTCCCAGGATGTGAAGGGGATCATTTGAGCATGATGATGTATAGACTGTCACATAGATCCACATTGTATTGGTCAGTGGCTATGTTTTATCATCTCGTAGCTCCAATATGTATTTTTCGTGGCTATGATTAGTTCATTTCATGGAGGTATGGATCCACATTGTATCCTTGGTGGCCATATTGTTGGCATAGGGCCAGACCTAGGGTTCAACGCTACAACATCACACCAACAAAACCCTAACTATCGACCCTTTCGAAAACACCTGTGAAGAAGATGAAGTCTCACCCGAGGTAGAGGAAGGGGTGGTTGTAGGACTCAGGTGTCTGCAACCTTAGTTGGGACATAGATCTATGATTGTAATACTTAACATAGCACTTAGCCCCGATAGTTCATCAATATTTAACCACTATCTACTCCGTAGATAAAACAGAGCATCACACCATTTAGTTAGATCTGACGTATCTAAGAACTTAGCATAGAGATATAGATTAGACATAGCAGATTCAAGAACTAATCACATTCATAGAGGTTAGATCTAACATCCATAATCATCGTTAGCACAAAGCATAAACATATCTATCTATCTATATCAAAGCACTTAGCAAGAAAATACATAAACACATCAACACATCGCACAAAGCATAGAAACACGGGATGTATGTGGTTCACCTCCACCCTCAGGCTACGCCCACCAACTCTTCTTATTTATTGTCTTTGTCAATCTTCTTACAGTCACATAGCATCAAAATCCTACTTCGCAGAAGATAGGAGATCTGCGTGCACTCTGCCAGATACTCCTTCTTCAAGATAGGGTACAACACCAAGCCTTCTTACAACTACTTGCACGTAGCTCTGCAGGTCCCACACAATATGCACAAAACAAGTACTTAGCACTTAGCACTCTTACAATCCCTTGATCACACAGATCAGATCTCTAGCACTTAGCACTACTTATCGCTTCTACTACCTTTATTACATCGCTTAGTCTTCTATATATACATTATAAAAGTGGGCCTAAGCATGGGTAAACCCATGGGCCGACATTCCCATACTTGTTACATAATCGAAAAACCCACAAAGCCCTAAAAAGGGGTCAAGATCCCGTGATCTTTGCTTCATCTTGCGCTCTGCCTTTGACATCCTGTTGAAGTCCCAAAAATAGGTCAAACATGAGAAAGAATCCACAAAACTTGGTCAAGGGCCAACATGCCCCTAACACTCACTTGTGACTCATCCCGAGTCACTCTGGTCTAGGAAGTTCTACTTCAAAAGCCTCGATATTGGCTCGAGCTTCTTAGACTTTTTTTTATGCCACGACCTCCTGTTCAATGAAATCTTGGATGATTGCGTCTTTGACAGGTCCCTCTAGATGTTGTTCAACTGTAGTGACAACCTACTCTAGTTCTTCTCCTCTGCCTTCGACCTCTATGAACAATTGGTAAGCCTTATCTTGTATGGGTTGGAGCTTATGAGTTACTTCCATAACTCTGCTCTGGATAGTGTGGATCTACTGTTGGGTAGTGCGTTTCTCTTGAGATCGCTTCATTCTTTCCATAGCTGACAGGGGCTTCAACTGTGCCTGTATTGTCTCTGCTTGCTTCTTTGCTTCCTAGAGCTATGACTCCAGTGCCTACAATTATGGTTTCTCAGTGTGTTTCTCATACATCTAGGCACTCTGATCACTCAGTTTCTTACATTCCATGGAAAGGGCCTTTAGTCTCTCAACTACGCTCTAGGTAGTTGCTTCTCTTTGGTCCATTACATCCTGCAGAGTCTTGGGCATTGTGCATAGCTCTAATTTTGTCATGTGTTGCTGTAGCTGCTAGATAACTTCTACGAGCTACTCTAATTGATGCATGACTCAGTCCTCTGCCTTTATTTCTATAACTATCACAGAGCAAAGTGCTTTGTTGACCGCTTCTTTCACTTCGAGTTGCTCGACGAGCAACTGTTCTTTTCCTTGCTGCATCTGTGTTTTTTCTTCATTGAAATTCACTTGGAGAGCAATATTTTCCTATTCTGCAGCACTGTGTTGTTCTACGAGTATGCCTTGAACTTGCTTCAAGGCCTGGGTGGCTTGTTTTGTTTCTTCTTGTTCTCGTCGAAGGTGAGCTTCAACTGTATCAGCTAGTCAGTGGAGTTGGGCTAGCTCATCTCCCAACTCTGGTTCTCCCAATGGCAGGGGTGCAGTGGAGACTGCGTGACTATACTGAAGGGCCTACTGTACCCCTCAGAGTTTGATTTTAATTCTATCATATATTTCTTCCTTCTTGGCTTCTTGTTTCTCTGCTATTTCCAACGCAACATCATTCAAGGCTGCTATGATGAAGTCAAAATCATCAGAGGTGAGGGAATTCTGCATCTTGGTCATGGTGGTGAACCATAAATGCCTTTCTACCCATTCGGGGGGGTTGGCCTAACGGTTATACTGTTCCCAACGTCTTATTGCTTCGCCATGGCGAAGTGCCATGTGACACTGTTCTGATATTCCGACGAAGCTCCACTTTTGCAATCTTTCCTTCTGTGAAGTTCCCTCTGGAACCTTCTGTAACTTGTCGATCTTAGCTCTTTTCTTACTTAGTTTTCTAGCCTTCTTTCTAGTGAACTTCATCTCGGTATTCCTTTTTCCATTCCGATTCTTATCTTCTTTTGGTATAGTTACTTCGCGTTGTTGAGATTTTGTCCTAAGATTCGAGGGTGATACTTCTTCTGTATCTAGAGTAGGTACTTCAATCTTCTGTGGGTCTTCTAGTGTTCTTTCATTTTTGAAATTTGGGTCTCTGGTTTTAAATAGCTTCGATCTGTTCTCATGTTCTTCAATCATGTGTGCAATCCTTCTAGTCATGAAATCCTTTAACTCTTGCTTCTTCTGCTCTAAAACTTCTTCTTCTTCCTTCCTTCTGGCCTGATCTCTTTCAATCCAAGGTTTTCCTAGTAACATGGTAAATGGGGCGTTGTTCTCAATAAATTTAACAATCTCAAAATATTCTCCCGTTGAAGTTCCATTGGCATTCATAGATATCTGGGTGAGCTTTCCACATAGGATTATCAACTTTCCTCTAAATATCCCTATTCCTCCTAATGAAGGAGTCATAGCAGGCTTCCCTAAAAGTTCCCAAGTTCTTTCTATCATGATATTCACCTGTGTTTCCTCATCTAGAACACAGTCAATGTTGAAGTCTCCTATTCTTGCTTCTATGCATGCTTTTTCTTTGAAGATCTCTGATAAGCTCACATGTCGGTGGTCATTCAGGGTTTCTTTCATCTGTAGCAATACCTTCTCTGATTCTTTCTGGGGTTCTGCCATAATCGTAGTTTCTGGATCTGTCTTAGGGTTTTCTTGTCTCATGTTCATTCCTTCAAGATTAGCAATCATTCTAGGGAAATCCAATACTACATGGTCCATAGCTTTGCAATAATGACAACTAGGTCTTCTCCCAGGGAATTCCTTAGCAAGATGTCCTAGTTTTCTGCAACTGTAATAGAGGGTTAATCCTCTCTTTCCTTTAAATGATCCCCGACCTTTCCTGTACTGTGCGCTAGGATCATAGTAGCTAACCTGCAAACATTTCTTTCTAGGATCTTGCATCCACTTGTTAGTCCAAACATTCTTTATATCCATAGGTATAACATATATTTCACTATTCTTATCAAACCTTCTTTCATCTATTAGTGCCCTAGTTTTCAAGCTAGGACATAATCTATCAAACATACCTAGATCCATACTATCAAAAACAAAAAAATCCACTTATCTTACTTCTACAAAGCACAAATCTTTTAGATCTAAAACGTTTCACTATTCTTACCTTTATTAGAGCATAGAGCTTCTAGATCTTACCTCTTTTCTTCAGATCTGACCTCTTTTCTTGGCACAGAGATTCGTAGGTCAGTAGAATGTTGTGCACTAGGGAAACAAATCTACGCACAAAGCTTTCATAGTTTCAGGTTAGATCTTTGCACAAATATTCTTCTTCCTCATTTCCCAACAATCACAGTTTTAGGTCCTGAAAATAGAACCATTTGTTGGCACAGGGGCAGACCCAGGGTTCAACGCTACAATAGTGCACCAAAAAAACCCTAACTACCAGCCCTTTCAGCAACACCTGCGAAGCATATGAAGTCTCACCTGAGGTAGAGGTAGGGGTGGTTGCAGGACTCAGGTGTTTGCAACCTTAGCTGAGACACAAATCTATGATTGTAATACTTAACATATCACTTAGCACCGACAATTCATCAATATTTAACCACTATCTACTCTGCAGATAAAACAGAGCATCACATCATTCGGTTAGATCTTATGTATCTAATCACTTAGCATAGAGAGATAGATTATATCTAGTAGATTCAAGCACAAAGCACATTCACATAGGTCATATCTAACATCCATATTCATCGTTAGTACAAAGCATAAACAGATCTATTTATATATATCAAAGCACTTATCAAGTAAAGACATAAACACATCAACACATCGCACAAAGCATAGAAACACAACATGTATGTGGTTCAGCCCCACCCTAGGGCTACGCCCACCAACTCTTCTTCTTCATTATCTTTGTCAAGCTTCTTACAGTCACATAACATCAAAATCCTACTCCGCAGAAGACAAGAGATATCTGCACACTCCTCCAGATCCTCCTTCTTCGAGCTAGGGTACAGAACCAAGCCTTAATCTTACAATTACTTGCATGTAGCTCTGCAAGTCCCACATAGTATGCACAAAACAAGTACTTAGAACTTAACACTCTTATAATCCCTTGATCACACAGATCAGATCTCTAACACTTATCACTACTTATCGCTTCTACTACCCTTATTACATAGCTTAGTATTCTATATATACATTAAAAAAGTGGGTCTAAGCATGGGTAAACCCGTGGGTTGACATTCCCATACCCAATACATAATCCCAAAACCCAAAAAGCCCTAAAAAGGGGTCAAGATCCCACGATCTCTGCTTCGTCTTGCACTCCGCCTTCGACAGTTTGTCGAAGTCCCAAAAATAGGTCAAACATGACCAAGAATCCACAAAACTTGGTCAAGGGCCAACACATATCCTTAGTCAATATTTTTCATGGATCCATAGTGTATTGGTTGGCGACCGTGCTTTGAGTCATCTCGTATTCCAAGCATAGGTATGCTTGCCTCAGAAATGGAACATTTTTTAATACTATTTGATGGGTGCTTGTAGCTTCTTCCACATTCTTCAACTCCATGCCCTTGCATTGAATAATTTTAAAGTGTTTCAACCATCAGTTTCTCTTCTGACATCACACTTTAGGGGGCATTCTGTTACACATGAAATTTTCACACCTAGGTACCTCACCCTAAGTGTCGTAAGTGTCATATAAGTGTCGCATACACCTTGACACCATGGAATAACCTATGTTACAATCCGTAGTCAATGTGGAGGAGGGATATATTACATGAAGTCCAAAATACCAAGTGCACATGAATTATTATTAATATTCATGAAAAATAAATTAATTAAGTGTGAGAATCCACCTCACATTTGGTTTCCTATTTTTTACGGAAGGTGGAGGATCTCATGGATGGTTGAAATAGATGCTTTCTCAGGATCTCATGCAAATGAATTAACTACTTTCTTCTTGAGCACATTTATATCCTGCATATTAGACCCTGTAACAAACATGTCATCTACATACAATAGTAGGATAATATAGATTCCATTTTCTAGCCTTTTAAAATAAACACAGTGATCAAAATGACATCTACTATAACCTTGTTCTGTCATAAACCTCTCAAACTTCAAATACCACTGCCTTGGAGCTTGCTTTAGGCCATACAATCTCTTTTTCAACCTGCATAACAATTTTTCCTTCCCTTTGACCTCATACCCTTGTGGTTGCTCCATATAAATCTCTTCATCCAAATCCCCATTTAGAAAATTTGGTTTTACATATAATTGTTCAAGATGCAAATCTTCTACTACCACAAGACTTAAAATAGTCCTATTTGAAGTCATTTTAATAACATGAGAAAATATTTCATCAAAATCTATACCTTTCTTTTGTGCAAACCCCTTTACAACAAGTCTATCCTTGTACCACTTTTTGCCTCCATATTCTTCCTTCAACCTATAAACCCATTTATTCTACAATTCTCTTTTTCGTACATGCAACTAAACCAAGTCCCAAGTTTGGTTATTTACCAAGGAATCCATTTCCTCTTTCATGCCTTTCTCCCACTTCCTTTTAGTGTCTACCTGCATTGCCTCTTCATAACATTCTGGTTCATGAGAATCAATCAACACTAAATAATACAATGAAGGAGAGTATCGTTCAAGGGGTCTACTTAACCTAGTATATATTCTAACAACACTTGTAGGAGTTTGTGGTTCTTGTTGCTCTTGTTGTTGTACATTTTGATTTTCTTGTACCTTTGGAATTTGTTTTTAAGTGATCTCATCAAGCACTGTGTATTCTTGTTTTTCTTTTTCCTGTTTCTTTCCCTGCAACTGATATTTGTACATGACCATCTCATTGAATATGACATCTCTACTCCTAATGATATTGTGATTCTCATAATCCCATAAGTGATAACCAAAATCATTAACACCATATCCAATAAAGGTACACTTCTTGGATTTTGCCTCAAGCTTTGTTCTATTTTCTTTATCAATATGGACAAATGCTTCACAATCGAAAGTCTTAAAAAATGAATAGTTTACCTTTTTACCCATCCATGCCTCCTCTAGAATGCCACCATCCAATGAACTTGAAGGTCCTTTGTTTATCAGGTAAACATCAATATCTACAACATCTACCCAAAATTGTAAGGGAAGCCATGTATGCAATCTCATACTCCTTGCACGCTCCATGATTGTCCTCTTCATCCTTTCTGAAACACCATTTTCTTATGGTGTTCCTGGAACTGTTTTCTCTCTAAGAATCCCATGGTATGAACAATAATCATCAAACTCCTTGTTGTAATATTCACCTCCATTATCTGATCTGAGACACTTCAAACTTTTTCCTGTCTCATTCTCAACCAAAGGTTTCCATTTCTTAAAAGTGTCAAAAACATAATATTTTTGTCAAATGCAATAAACCCAAGTTTTTCTAGTTGCATCATCAATAAAATTAACATAATAACGATAGAAACCAAGAGATGATACATGGGCTGGTCCCCATACATCTATATGCACAAGATCTAACCTTTCACTCTTCTTTTCTTTTCCAACTCTGAGAAATCTGGCTCTCTTTTGTTTTCCATAAACACAATGCTCACAGAAATCCAAATCAATTTGTTTAAGATCTGGAAACAATTTCCTTTTGTGAAGTATCTTCATACCCTTTTCACTCATGTTTCCAAGCCTATGATGCCAAAGAGTTGTATCCACTCCTGTAGAAGCTAAAGAGATAGAAAAATCAATACTACCAGTACATAAATACAATGTACCTACCTTCTCTCCTTTTGCTATCACCAGTGATCCTTTGGTGACCTTCCACACCTTATCTGTAAATATGGATATAAAAACTTCGCTTGCCAACTTCCCTGTTGAAAGTAGATTTTTCCTTGGATTTGGAACATGTCTTACCTCTTTCAACAACCATTAGTTTCCATTCTTTTTCTTTATTTGTACCTTTCCCATTCTAACAATTTTGCATGGTGCATCATCACCCAAATAAACCTATCCAAAATCACCTTGAACATAATCTAGAAAATGTTTCCAATGGGGTGTGATATGAAATGAAGCCCCTAAATATACTACCCAAGACTCAGAAATATTATCTACAGAAAGAATCAAATCATCTTGTAACACATCACCTCTTACATTTGCTTCCTGATTTTTCTCTTGTTGTCCATATCTTTGCTTCTTTGGAGCTCTACAGTCTTTTTTCAGATGTCCTTTCTTTCCACAATTCTAGCACTCTATTTTTCCTAGTCTGGATTTGGATTTTCCCTTCCTAGAATTCTCGCGGTTCCCTAAGCCCTTTCCTCTATCCTTTTGTCTTCTCCTCCTCTCCATGCTTAACACATTACCCAATGTCTCACCTGTTCTTTTTTGTCGAATTTCCTTGCTAAGGATAACACCAACAACATCATCAAATTTGAGAGTGTTTGAACCAGAGATAGAGTTACTTACAACCATGACCAATATGTTCCATCTTTATGGAAATGAGAAAAATATTAGAAGAGACATGACCTCATCATCAAAGTCCACTTTTATAGAACTTAGTTGATTAGTAACCGTATTAAATTCATTTAAATTATCTGCAACAAACCCACCTTCTCACATATTCATATTAAATAATTGCTTCATTAGAAATACTTTATTGGACGTCGAGGGTTTTTCATACATTTTAGCCAATGCATCCATCAATTCCTTCATTGTATTTTCTTTTTAAATATTGAAATCCATCAATGCTTCTAGGCTCAGTCATATCGTTCCCATTGCCTTTCTTTGGAGAACATCCCATTCTTCATCCTTCATGGCCGTTGACTTCTCTTCTATTCCACCAAATGGTAGGAATAGATCCTTCTGATATAAATAATATTCCATTTGCATCTTTCATAACTGGTATTTTTGGGCATTAAATTTATCGACCCTCAACTTTCCATCTTCTGCCATTGCTCCCACTCAAACCAGAAACCCTCTTTTCTTGCAAGTTACTTTTCACTCTAATACCAATTGTTGGAAAAACAGGATCCCGGAGCAATAAAATAAGACAAATGTGGAAATCAAACACAAAATATGCGCAATACAATAGATACACAGATATACGTGGTTCACTTAGTGTGGGCTATGTCCACCAAAGAAATTAACAGGTCCTTCCTTTTTATTATCCAACAAAATGAAGGGACACAACCTACAAAATTGTTACACATTATTTTGTTCACCCCAATGATCAACTAACGACATGTGCATAACTCACTTCCATGTTCCCTGAAAACATTAAAAGATACTTGATCCATGAGAAAAGTGGTTTTCCTTTTTTCCCTTAAAAACTATGACAAGGGAGATTGTTGCACCCTACTCTATGCATGGGGTGTGATGATGCCTGATTGTCACACTTTTCACCAAATATGGACTACGACGTCATTGCAGGATTCATGTGCATAGGGTGCGACAATTATTAAACAAAGGAAAGGTCAAAATTCACGAATGTTCTAGAAGGGAATCTTTTAGAAGATGAGGTGGCCTCCGATCAGTTTGGATCTTACTCACTTCTATGATTTAGTGGGATCATCCTAATATCCTCATCCATCCCTCTTTCACCCTATAAAAAGAGGGATCTCTTATGGAAAAGGCTAAGGTTTTCAAAGGCTTTCATATGCATGAAGAGGTCTACTACAGATTATACTTGAGATAGCTTTCCTTTAGCTCTCTAAGTCAAATTGTGGATCTTCTTCATCAAAGGCATTGGAGAAAAAGTGTGTGTGTTAGAGAAAGGAGCCATTGAAAGGGGCCTTGCAACATCAAGGCATGGTTTGTATTCTCCACTTTCCATTTAATATAATGCAACAATACATTTATTCCCTATAAAGGCGCCTTGACTTTTATTGTATAACTCCTTGATCTTATACATAAAATTCATTGGAATATATATATATATATATATATATTTGTTCTCTCTCTTTGTTGGTTTGTTCTTTTTAAACAAGTTCAACATCCCGTAAATCCAAATATGGAGCGACAAGGACGACACTAGCGAGTATCAAGCATCATTTAAAAGGTATGTCACTTGTACCTCTCTAAACTAGTTTATATGACAATGAAGTCTAAGGTGAAGTTTGTATTATGTCTTGTTTTGTTCTAGCTTCTCATGGAAGATAGGGAGATTAGTTTGTGTCCGCACTTACCGATTTGTCCGATAAAAAAATTAGCGACCATACTGGGGAAATGACCTTTGTTTTATTTTTTTGCTTCTTATTTTCTTTTAGCCTGCATCCTTTTAGTCGATTTCATTATCTGCGTCTGTGGGTGATCCATCTTGACTCCTTGGGTTTGAAGGTTCATTGAGAAATTTTGTCATTGTTCCAAATTTTCTTTATATTCAGAGATCATTGCACTGTGTCCTATTTTCAGCCTGTGAAGACCCTTTATCATCACACTCTGCTTGTGTAGACCAGGGCGATGATGTCACATTGTTCCTTACTAACAACCTGTGACGATCCTGCATTGTCACACTGTATCCTTCTCCAGCCTGTGACGATTCCTGTAGGAATTGTTGAGTGACAACCAATTTTCTTTTCTTTGCCCAAATTTGTCTTTACTTCTTGGGATGAAATTTTATCTTTGGTGAATGATTGATTTACATCTTTTAAGATGGGATTTGATTGATTTTCAAGGATTGAGAGTCGTCTTCATAAGATTTGTAAATTTCATTTTTTACTTCTTGTCGCAAGGGTATAATCTCAAGACTTTGTTCCTGGGTGCTTGTTTGATAAGTTGTTCTTGATTTCTCTTGAGTTTTGGATTGATTTTAAGTTTTGGATTTATTTTTTTTGAGAAACAATTTTTTTTTTCATTCGACAAAAAGTTTTCTTATCTTTTCATTTTTTCTTGCATTGTGCGTTTGATTTGGGAAATAGTGTTGAGAGTGCATTAGTCTTCTTAGACCATTCTTTATTTTTTTATTATGTCTTTGTTCTGGTTTGAAAAGGAAAGAACTGAAGTTTATTCTTCTTTTTAGTAGTCTTTGTAAGAAAACATTTTGCATTCAAATTTTTGTTGAAAAGAGAAAAATTGGAAAATTTAGTAGTTTTTTATTGTTTGGAATCCATATCATTCATAAATTGAGAAATTGTTATTTGTAGATTTGGTATTCTGAAAAGAGAAACCTTCTCCCTATTGTAATTAGCGTTCATCGAATGAAACAATTACATATCATCTCTTCTTGAATTTTATTGGGTCAAGGTCAAATACATCATCAACTTCATTTTTGTTTCCCTTTTGAGTAAGAAACAACCTTTAAAATACAACTTAATTTTAAAATATATTAGCAACTTTTATTTTCTAGAACTTTTATACACCAACTTTAGCTAGGATATCGCGTTGGAATAGGTTGTAAGGAACACTTTCCAAAGCATCAAAACACACAATAGTATCTTCTGATAGGGAGAGTTCAAATCCACTTGCTACATTTTGTCCTGGGAATCCCTTCTAACACAAGGGTCAATCATGAGGTCGCATTAGGGAAAGTAGAGTTACTCACCCTGCTTTGTTGGTCTTAGTGTAGAGATTGAGCATATTATTGGGGGTCACTTGAGAAGAAAATACTTTGGGGACCTTCGCGAGTTTATTTCGGGCTTAGATACCCTTCCCTTGCGGGTGGATTAGATTGTCGATTGCTTCCCTAGGCATCATTGTCGTAATTTGTAACCTTAGTGGCCTATCTCTTTAGAGTATTTACATGAGGTGACTGTGGAGGGGAAATTCTTCACGGTACTTGGAATCGACATTGCCCAAAATCACTTGGGCTCCTTGGAGGGTATACCCATGATTATGTGTGGGAGCTTGCACCAGGGTGTAATTCCATTAAGCAAGTCATCAACGTAACATTTCCACCCACTTTATCCCAGCCCCTTTTTGTCTTGGTTTTGTGACATTGTATTCCATCACCAACTACTGACTTTGACATAAGAAGGTTTGTTTGCGTGTTTGATATCTAGATTTTATTAGTGAGTGTTGTTTGTTTCTCTAGTTGACCATAGATTTATTTTATTCTTTATTTAGTGCGGCCAACATCGGCCCTTTCCGTTCAAGTAGGATATAAGGGTTACCTCTGGAAGATACAGAATAATACACTCCTTTTCTTCCTAAATCACCAGAGGGCTCTCCTAAAGGAGATTTCAATAATGCCGTAGCCCCTATTATTGGAATTTCTACTCCATTGGAGGAATCGATACTTCCTGTAAATTCGTTATTAAGTGTTGTACGAGATCCACTTTTTCTTCGGATTAATTCATCGAGAGACGTTGTTGAATATTATACTAGAATACCTACTAGACCTCACATAGAGTCTGGTGTAGACAATCCACTCTTTCAGAGTGAGTTGTTTAGAACTCTGGTTCATACTGCTGAAATTTTTAATCCTAGCTCTTTTCCCCTATCTGTTCTCTTTGGAAAACCTCTTCGGGATAATATATTTTTGAAAAACTAGGAATGAGTCATCTACGCCAGAAGACCTCTAATAAACCTATGTCATCACATACACCTATGACTTCCACTGCTTATACAGTACCTTTAGATCATTTTACTAGCACGACCAGAAATGTTGCTATAGTTTCCAACCAATTGTTGGTTGGTTCTCACACAATTCTTCCTCTCCAGCTTGCTAGATCTACCATGGTCCCACAAGTTACGCTTGTTTCTGCCAAAAGTTTCATCATCACTCAAGATCCTATTGGAACACCACTTCCTCTTATATCAAATCTATTACTTCCTCCTACATATAACTCTTTGAATACTTCTATTTCTAATCCTATCCAGAATCCATCCAGAGGGCCTAATATTTTTGTTCCTCCTGGGTATAATGTTGCTAGTAGTTTTTTTCCTACTCCTACCCAGGTTCTCTCTGGGGGGCCAAGGATTTCTCCTCCACCTTCACCTGGAGGATATAATCACCTTGGCTCGAGTAGCTCCAATCAAGTTGGAGGCACAAGTCATTCTGTCACTTCTGGTTTTAAAATTCCTGTTGGAGGTCAACCTCAAGTTGGGGGGCAACCTCAAGTTGGGGGGAAACCTCAAGTTGGAGGTCATAACCCAGTGTACGGGTAGTATACCCCTAGATTACAGTCTCAACCTTGGAATTTTCATTTCCAAGGAAATCAACAATAGCCTGGGGGGAAAACTCCTCAAGTTAATTCTTTTGTACCCCCTAATCCCGAGAAAACATATCCAGGTTATATGAATCCTACCTAGGGTCAAAGCTTTCAGTCGAATGCTCCTTTCCAAGGAAGCTTACCTAATCAAAAAACTCATGTTGGCTATTCAACTCAAAATCCTCCACCTCTGAATTTGACAGGACTCTCTAACTATCTATAGACTGCTTATGGTCCTACTGGTATACCTACGAGACTACCTCCTCAAAACTACTAGTTTCCTCAAGTGAACAGATAGTTGTCGTTTCTTGCTACTTTGGATTTATCGGATTTATCTAGGATTTTGAATGATCCTATTTTGCATTCTTCTTATTGGCTAGTCATACCTTCCAAGTTTCCATCAGACATTCCTAAGCTTGACGGTCGATCAGGAGAAGACCCAAATAATCACGTTATGACATTCCATCTTTGGTGTTCATCCAACTCCTTGATGGATGACTCCATAAGATTATATCTTTTCCAACGAAATCTTACGGGTTCAACAGTCAAATGGTATATTGAATTTCCATGAGGATTCTTCAACTACTTCAACACCTTAGCTATGGATTTCTTAAGGCATTACCAATTACCAATACGATACGAGACAGGAACTGAAATTTTGATTTCATTTAAATAATCCTATTCTACTCACATTTCCAATCATATTCGCGAGTGGAGGAGGAGAAGACGCTTAATCAAAGTTCCCCTTCCTGATCAACTATTGGCTAAGTGGTTTACCAAGTCACTCATTGGTCCTATAGATCGATATGTATCCATGGGTGGTGTTTTCACTGAAGAGCAGGCGATTAGTCATGCTCAATACTTGGATCTTGTTTATTCACAAACAAGTACACTATATTATTTGATCCCTGATGCTCCTTGCCTGTCTACAAATCCAACCCCAACACTTCCAATAGATTCTCATGTTGTTGATGGCATGATTGGAAATTTTCACGCTGAGACTTAGTCTAAACAACCCATTCATTCCAATCCCAAGTCTACTACTCCTAATGTACAAAATACTCCTCCTCCAACTCCTTCTCTCGGTAAAACTTCTGAGGTTAATTCGGTTCAATCTACACCTACTGGTAAAAATCAAAATAAAAAGAAAAGGAAGGGTAAGAATATGGAGGAAACAAATAATAATCAACAATGTGATAAACCCAAGACTCAGCCTGTTGGTGACAAAGACAAGCACAAACCTCATTATCCTTTCCTTATTTGTGGTGAGGATCATTATATGAAAGATTGTCCACGACATGTTGAGGTTCCAAAGTCTTGTAAGGGACATGGACACCTCCTACACCTGTCATTTCGTCACAACCATTTCCTTCTCAGCAACAGGTACAATTGGTCATTCATGACCAACCTTCTCCCTCTACCACATCTTATCTACTTATGTGTACTGGTGACTCCAAGAAGAATGAAGTTGCAGTCGCTACTCAAACCAAAGATTATTCTCCTTCAAAAGAGAAAGTTGATGATTCACCACCTCTGTTGGTTCAACCTCCTCCATCAACTTCACCTCCTAACGGTCCTCTTCATCTCGAACAACCGAGACTAGATACAATTATTCGTCCTCCTCCTAAGAGTGTTTTTTGTAAATCTTCATTTAATTCTCACGCGTGTGCTACTCAAAAGTATAGTATTGTAGAAGACCTTGCACAGGCACCTTCTGTGATGTTGGCTCTCGAAGTCCTTCAAAGTTGTCCTACGCAACAGGAGGAGTTGTTAAATGGAATTGATCCTACTGATACGAACTTGATAATCTTTGACTTGGAAGATCATATTTCAAGGCTTCCTCCTCAATTAGCGTTTCATATACAAGTTGTTGTGGAAAATAAGAATATTTTTTGAACCATTATTGATGAAGGAGCTTCGACTTGCGTCATGTCCATCACTTGTTGGAAAGCCATTGGTTCTCCTATCCTTACCGAGTCACACAATACTCTAAAATATTTTAATGGTACAAGGTTTAAACCTTATGGTGTTCTTCCTTCATTGTCTATTACGTTAGAAGGTAAAGAAGTTATTGTTCAGGTTGAGGTATTTGATGCACCTCTTGATTATAACCTTCTACTTGGCTGTAGTTGGATTGATTCCATGCATGCAGTTGTTTCTACTCTTTTTTGTGTGATACATTTTCCGCACCAAGGAAAATTTGTTACTGTCGATCAAATTACCTTCTTTAATTCCGATTCGCGTACTAGTAACATACCTTTCATTGCAAAAACATTTCCTAGTTATGAGAATGTCGTTGTGGGTCTTCTAAAGGATTCATTGTTAATGGGTACATTCCTCATTCCACCACCCAATATTCCTCCTCCTTTTGTCGCTTCGATTAACATGATATCAACCACTGTTGGTGAAACCCATGAGTCTTATGACCCTTGGATAGTACCTAGCTCTGACGATTGTCTTCGTTACAGCGATCGAATGCCTTTGAGTCTGGTAGAATTGGCTTATCAAGCTATAAAATCAGCAACTCCTTCTCCTCATTCTCTCTTCGACATGTCTCCAGATCCATTTCACGTGGTATTTCACACCGATGAGATGATCATGAAAATCATGTCTATGGAAGATACCCCATGGGACGATGAGAATCGTCATTCTATTCTCTTCCTAGAACCCGAGACCATAGAGAGTTATCAATGGATTTCAAATTCGTCTATTGTTGTTACTATTTCCTCTATTCTTGAACCAACACATGATATTTTGTATGAAGGTAACTTGGGTAACATTTCACCCACCATCCCTCTAGACATTTTACTCAGAGTCATGGAAAATGTTCACATCGGTGCTTCATGTTCTACTGATGAGGTCCAAATTTACAAGGCTCTTTTCCAAGAATTTTGTGAATTTTTTTCCTAGAGTTATGAAGAGATGCCTGGAATTGATCCAGATATTGTTGTACATGAGATTAATACTTACCCGAATGATAAACTCATTCGACAGAGACTTCACCCAGTACATCCATGCAAAACTGCTACTATTAAACTTGAAGTTGAAAAACTTCTTAAAGTCGGTTTTGTCAATCCTATGGCTTTGACTGATTAGGTGTCCAATCTTGTTCCCATTACAAAGAAACAAGGTACGATCTGTGTTTGTGTATATTATAGGGATATCAACAAACTTTGTCCCAAAGACAATTATCCAACCCATTTAGTTGACCAGATCATTGACAATCGTGTCGGGAGTGAAATCTTCTCCTTGGTGGATGGTTTCTCCGTCTATAATCAAATCAATATTTTACCTACATATCAACACAAGACTGCTTTTATTTTCCCTTGGGGAACCTTCGCATACTAGAAACTAACTTTTGGTCTCAAGAATGTTGGTGAGACTTTTCAATGCGCTATGTCTTACGCTTTTCATGACATTAAGCACATTGTACAACCTTACCTAGATGATTTACCGACGCATTCCGTGCATCGTAAAGATCACCCAACACATTTACAGGCCATTATCGCATACAATTGAATCCACATAAATGTGTTTTTTGTGTGGATTCCAAACGACTTCTTATTTTTATCGTTTCTACACATGGGATTCGGGTGGACTCTCTGAAGGTTGAAGTTATCCTCAATTTTCCTCCTCCTTCTACACTATGCCAACTCCAAAGTTTGCAATGGAAGGAATTTTTTTTATGTCGATTCATCCCAAATTATGTTGAATTAACGAAAGGTTTTACTCAACTACTTAAAAAGGGTCACGATTTTGTATGGGATGACACTACCAACAAATTGTTTGAAGATTTGAAACTTGCCTTAACCCATAAACCACTATTATTTCCACCCGATTATAGTCGATATTATTTCCTGTACTTAGCTGCTTTGGACTCTACCATCACTATGGTTCTAATCCAAGAGGACGATTTGCATGATGAAAATGTTATCTACTATTTGATTCAGAGTCTCACGACCACCGAAACCAAATATTATCTGCATGTGGAGAAACTGGCCTTGGTAGTTGTTCAAGATGTACAACGTTTTTGTCATTATATCTTATTGCACAAAACCACAGTCATTTTCGATTGCAACCCCATGCAACACAACCTTACTCGACAATTTTTTGGGGGGAAATAGTCCAAATGGATAGTTATTCTCTAGGAGTTTTATTTGGAGATTGAGAGAGCCAAGTCAAAGAAGTCTTTGGTTTTTGCCGAGTTGATATGTGACCTTCCCTCTACTGAGACATAAACCATGGCAGAAGATTCCTTTCCTGACGAGTCTCTCTTTCTGATCAGTTTTGACGACATGTGGTATGGATACATTATCATTTATCTCCAAACCCAAACTTTCTGACTCGATCTTTCTAGTGTATATCATCGTCGCATTCGGTATCAAGCTAGTCAATACATTATCCTTGGTGATACCCTTTACCTCCATGGTATTGATTCCATATTTCAACGTTGTCTAACTTATGATGAAGCTGAGAAATATTTGAATGATTGTCATTATGGAGCATGTGGTGGTCATATGTCTAGGTATGCCACTTCCCAAAAGATCTTACGAGCTAGTTACTTTTTGCCTTCATTGTTTAAGGATTGCATTACTTCTATCCAGAAATTCTATGCTTGTCAAACATATATAAATAAGATCCAATCTCATCTTTCTCCTCTTCACCCTATAGTTTTTGTTGGTCCATTTGCTAAATGGGGCATTGACTTCATGACATGTCACCCTCACTTGGTCGGGGGGCATGGATACATCATCGTAGCCGTGGATTATTTCACTAAATGGGCTAAGGTGATGTATACATTTGATAATATCGGGAAAACTACAACGTTGTTCATATTCAATCATATTGTTACTAGATTTGGTTTCCCTCAAGCCATTGTCACTTACCATGGTAGTCTTTTTTGTAATTTCATAATGTCTGAACTTACCAAGAAGTTGGGTCTTCGACATCAAAACTCAACACCTTACTATCCACAGGAAAATGGCTAGGTTGAAGCAAACAATAAATTTCTCACTACTATGCTTCGATGGATTGTAGGAATTCACAAGTCAAGATGGAACATGATGCTCTTCTCATCATTATGGGATTATCAGACATCCGTTAAATCTTCCACAGGATTCACACCTTTACAATTAGTATATGGTATCGAAGCTATTCTATCGATTGAATGTGAAATACCATCTCTGAAACTAGCTATCAAACTTCTCCCTAACACCTTGGCTGAGGATGAACATCTCTTGTATTTGATGCAATTAGATGAGACTCATTTTGATGTTGCCTTAGTCATTGAAACTTAGAAGAAGTGTATCAGAGCTCAATATGACAAGCATGTAAAACCATGTGTTTTTTCTGAGGGTTATTTGGTTCTCCTTTACGAACATGAACGCGACTTATTAGGGGCTGGTAAATTCAAGCCCATGTGGCATGGACCTTATATTGTGAAACGAGTGTTGGAGAAAGGGGCTTAGGAGCTGGTAGATTATGATGGAATTCCTTTGAGTGAACCCCAAAATGGGATTTAATTGAAGAAGTATTATGCTTAAACTATTTTTGCATGAGTGTTGTGTATTTTAGTGTATCATACTCTAGTGTTCTTTTTTCATTTTTCATTTTTCCTTTCAGCTGCTTACCTTGCATTGTGCTTGGTTTCCATTTGTTGGTGTCTTCGCTACCCTATATCATCTTTGTTGATGGTACTAGTCGCAGTACTCAAAACCTAGCATCTTCTCCATGGGAAATCTATGCACCTACGGATGAGTTGATCATTCTACATGGTGTTTGCCTTGGTTGTGCAACTAATAATATCGCGGAATACAGTGCAGTTATCAATTTTTTAACTAACACGATTTCTTTTGGCATCTGTTATCTTATTGTATGACTTGATTCACAGTTAGTAGTGCTGCAGTTGAGTAACATTTATTCCATCTGAAGTCCTACTTTGTTATGGTTATACTTACGAATTCACCTCTTGGAAAGACATTTTGATTATATTGAGTATCAACATATTCCTAGATGTCTAAACACATTGACAGATGCATTGGCTAATTATGTGTTAGATAGACATTTGACACATTTGTAAACCCAAAAACACATTTAAAAAAGGACAAGTAAGCCAGTAGGAACTTTATATTAATACGACAAAAATTTACAAAAATTGTTTGTCCAAGGACCAAAATATAAAAATAGTGAAGCTCATGGATTCATATAAAAAAACATCAAGGTTGTCACTCATTGTAACAAACAACTTCCCGTGCCACTCTACGGAACAGTCGACTGATAGATGCAGATATGTCAACTATATGGTGTTGATAGTGCTGAGGAAGTTCGTCCACCGTGGCATCATGGATGTTCATAGTTAACCCCTATAGGTTCTACTCAATCACCTACAGATCCGCAACAACCACTCCTTCCATGACACCTCTCTCTCTTCGCCTCTGAATGGGAGAATATCCTGGAGGACAAAAGGCCACCACATCTGCATTATTGAGAGCACTTGATTCATCTTGGCTAAATGACAAAAACATTTTATATAATTAAAATATCAAAAGCATCATATAATGAAAATTTCCTTCTTACCTATGTCTCCCCACTGAGATCCCTCAGGAAGAGCTAAGTCGGGATCCCCACGGAAATACGTCCCAGCATAATCATACTCCTTCACCATGATTAGCTAATTTCTTAGCCACTAGAAGAAAAACTCATCATACTTGACGATAGGCACGCCACCATGACAAGCCATCAAGTCCACCCATATTTTCATCTGTGGATCTTGTGGAGCGGGTATTCCCCACTCCACCTATAGACGTAAGACAGGGACCCTATCCAGGAAGAAGGACACTAAAATGGATCCATAACCAAACTGTTTCAACTGACCATTATGACACTTTGTCAGTTTATTTTTCATGTTCTTCAAAAAACCCTCACACCAGTTGAAGACTCAGGGCTCCATAAACTCTATGGCGTACTGAAAATGGATTTACAAAGCCATGTGGGGAGCCACACTCCCTGCCATCTTGGTGATAGTATAAAGGATGGTTCTTAATGGTAAATATCGAACATCCCTAATGGAAACCTTTCCACTATACTTTTCTGTACCGGGCACACAATGGTGTGCAACATAGTAATCCATGGGTTCTCCCCCACCCCTGCTTCCTGTGAGTGATACCCGAGAGCCTCGATGAGATAAAGATAACCCCGTCAGAAATTAAATGCCATCTATATCCAAGGTGAGTGTATGCACACCCACATGAAATGCTTGTTCATTTATATCCCACATGTGGAATAGATACTCTAGCAATCTCAGTTGGGATCTCATGCCCTGAATTTTGAAGAACTTGACTAAACCACACTCCCGGAGTGCCATCACTGTGCCCGGGTCATTCCTGGCAAAATAGTCTTCTTCCTCATGCTCTCTTTCCCTCCACTCGAGCATTTTGACTGAGGAAAACCTGCCAAGTAACATCAAAAGAGGATTGGAGTCATAAAAAATCAATTCTTGGAAGTTTTCCTAACTAATTTTATCTTTTCAAAAATTGAATTGTGGTCTTCGTAGGGCTTTGCTTTTACGCAAAGTGACGTCATCGCACCCTGGCTTTGGGTCCCCTGCAACAATGTTAGATCATCACAACTCACGATACTATGGGCCTGTGATGATCTCAAGGTGCAGGGAGCCCCAAAAAATCAACCTAAAATCAAAATTTAACCAATAAAAATCAAATTTTAAACCATGAAAAGAGAAAGGGGCAAGAGACTACCTTTTTTACGGAAGCGGTTTGTGAAATGGTCCACCGAGCGCTCTGAAATCAACACTTGAAATTTGGGTGAAAAAGAGGTTTTTGAGCACTATTTGGGTGAAATTGCAAAATGAAATGGTAAATGGGTTGTTTTTACCTATTTTATTACTTTTTACCATATTTTGTTGCAAAATTAAAATATTTTTCATATTTTATCTATGCCCTAAAGTGTAACCAAATTTGCAAAGTGTTTTCTATTACAGATTGAAAGATCTAAGGACAAGATGTTTGACATGGGTCCACCATTTTTGGTTGTTTTTCTTATGTACATATTCTTTTAGGGTTTTTTTAGGAAAAACTCAGAGCACAGTCTTAATTATTTCTCATGCTTATGAAACCATGAGAACGCAATCGAGTAACCTATTATCGTTTTTTCAAACTCGCAATGGTAATACAAAAAATGAACCTTATGGAGTATCCTTTAAGCTCTTTTCAAGATCCTTAAACATGAAAAGATAGTTGAACGACCTTGTTCTTTTCACGCTCGTAAACGTATTTGAAGAAAACGTCTGATGAGCGGTAGATTATCTCTTTTTCAATTTGGTCAAACTAACTTACAAGAAAGGAAATTATGGAGTTCTCTTTAAGTTTTTTTTAGACTCTCTAAATATGAAAACCCTTGAGTTTTCTTTCTTTGGACTCATAAAACAAACATTGAAAGACCCATATGGGATCGAACCACTCCTTCTTATTGTTTGTTAAACATACCTCGAGGGAATCGTCCAAAGGATGAGCTTACATTACAAGCATATGTTATCCTCCTCAATCTTGTGTAAAACTAAAGAGGTACTTGGCAGAAGTGGTGGGGGGAAATTGGGAAATAAATGTGTCTCTGTATCTATGTTAGTGGCAGTAAAGTCACTCTTGAACATGACAACCACCTTCATCATTGTATTCGGGTTGGGAAATCCATTTGTCTCTCATTTGACCACCCACAAGTTCATATGTTGGGTCCTCCTTGAGTCAATGATGCCAGGACAACTATCATTTCATTCACATGTTCAAGAGAAGTCCAACCTAAAAAATCCTTCTATCGAGTCGACCATATGCAGTTATAAATTTTCTACCATGTCGGCCTTCCCTGAGTCAGTCCTGAATCACTTCATACTATGATCTACTTCAAATATGCTACATAATTCATGTCATTGATGGGGGATACATTAAGGCCCTCCTATGAAGATACTTTTCCTCTTGAATTCAACTCATTATCTAGGAACAAGACTTAGAAATCATTTAGTACCTTGGAGCCTGCATGCCTTAATGGCAGGTTTCTTCGCTTTCAACAGTGGGTTCACATCATTGCCACATGTTTGGAAGATTTCATAGAGTGTTCAACTTCAACTCATTCATTCACATTCTTTGGATTGTACTAGAGTACCCTGGGAGTCATTGACATCAATGGTGATTTCCCTCGCACTTGTTAATGATTTTCATTAATGATTGGTAATCAAGTGGTTTCTTCCATGTTCAACTTCAACACCTGTAATCACATGGCTAGATTTGTACTTAGGGACGATGGATATGAAGACCGTATATCTCAACATATTGGTCCAGATTACAACAGAGTATTCATAAGTTTGTACTGACACATATATCCACTCTGTATGTCTCGTGGATATGTACAAATTTGAATTCTTTAAGTGCATAGATCCACATTGTATTTCTGGTGGCTATGCCGAATCATGATGACATGGATCCATAGTGTATGTTTAGTGGCCATGACTCACTTGACACTTATGATTAGAGTCACTTGTAGTCTAAGTATGGGAATGCCTATCTTAGAAGATGGTATATTATTATGCAGATGCTTGATTGTTTGGAGGTTCTTGACTGATGTGCTCCTTTCTTTCGACACATACATTCTACAAAGTATTTCAACTGTCACAGGTTCCAACTTCATACTTTGGGGCAAATTTTGTTACACATTATTTTGGTCACCCCAATGATCAACTGACGACATGTTCATAACTCACTTCCATGTTCCCTGAAAACATTAAAAGAGACTTTCTCCATGAGAAAAGTGGTTTTCCTTTTCTTCCTTAAAAATTATGACAAGGGAGATTGTCGCACCCTGCTCTATGCATGGGGTGTGATGATGCCTGATGGTCACACTCTGCACCAAAGTTGGACTGTGACATCATCGTAGGTTTCCTATTCATATGGTGTGACGATGTTTAAACAAACAAAAAATCAAAATTCATGAATGTTGTAGAAGGGAATCTTCTAGAAGATGAGGTGGCCTCTGATCGGTTTGGATCTTACTCGCTTATCTGATTTAGTGGGATCATCCTAATATCCTCATCCATCCTTCTTTCATCCTATATAAAGAGGGATATCCTATGGAAAATGTTAAGGTTTGCATATGCATGAAGATTTTTTCTGCAGATTATACTTGAGATAACTTTCCTTTAGCTCTCTAAGTCGGATTGTGGATCTTCTTCATCAAAGGCATTAGAGAAAAAGTGTGTGTGTTGGAGAAAAGAGCCATTGAAAGGGACTTTGCAACATCAAGGCATGGGTTGTATTCTCCACTTTCCATTTAATATAATGAAGCAGTACATTTCTTCCCTATAAAGGTGTCTTGACTTTTATTTTATAACTCCTTGATCTTATACATAGAATTCATTGGAATATATATATCTTTTTTCTCTCTCTTTGTTGGTTTGTTCTTCTTAAACAGGTTCACCATCCCGTGAATCCAAATATGGAGCAACAAGGACGACACTAGTGAGGATCAAGCGTCATTTAAAAGGTATGTCACTTGTACCTCTCTAAACTAGTTTATATGATAATGAAGTCTAAGGTGAAGCTTGTATTTTGTATTGTTTTGTTCTAGCTTCCTATGGAAGTTAGGGAGATTAGTTTGTGTTCTCACTTACTGATTTTTCTGATAAAAAACACACCCATTATAACTTACTCTTCTTTCTCTCATAGTATCCTCTCTCAGAATACAATAATCACACACATACATAGTAACAATATAATTCCCTCATAAAAGAGGGTTGCCTTATAGGGGAAAAAACCCTAAAATAACTTCTACAGTGATCAGGGGATCAAATTTTGCTCAAAAATTCAAAGTGCTCAGAATCACTTCAAACCAGATGAGAGCGTAGGCCTTGTCGTTGCGAACCCAACGCAACTCGTTTCGTCTCAAACGAACGTCAGGAGTGAGAGATATTGCAATCTGTTCATTAAGTCAAACAGGCAAAAAAAATGATGCTGATTGTATAGTCCTTACAGTCCGTACAGGCTGACGTGGTAGAGTTGTACGACCATACATGTGGTGATGTGGAAAGCATATATTGGTTGACAGTGGTCGAATCAAACTGCAACACACGGCATCTCGTTAGTTAATGGTAAGGTGCCATGTGGCCCAATCATGGGTTTCCATGTGGCACCCCTTTATTGTTTTTTGGTTGATATGTAAAATTATTTTGGAGTACGTGGGGTTTGACCCCCGGACCTCCCTCCACACAACGCCTTCGCAAAGACCGTCCGACCAATGGACCATCGGTTGTGACTTAATATGTATGTGGGTTTGATTGTATTTAAGGTCAAGTTATGTCACCATTGGCAGGGGGGTCGGGCCGAGGCTTAGCCCCGGCCCGCGGTCATTTGTGTTTACATATGCCCAAACTATATACCATGTAACCAACGGTTGGTGTAGGGTTTTAAAACATAACCCATGGGTTTTTTATTCTTTGTAATATATATGAATATACCATTGTTAATAATGTGCGGGGGTTATTCAATGTAGCCCGTAGTTTTACATATGACCGGAGCGTGGGAGGGAAGTTCAAACGGTTGTAACGACTTAATCCCTTTTTGCCAATACACGCGGTCCTATGAACCACGTGCCCAGGTGCTAGGCGATTAGGGGCTGGTGTGCCCTTAACTATCCTACGGTTTTCACCATTGGCGCAGTTTCTCCCGGTGCTGGGTTTTCAGGCTATTTATTGCGTGTGTGGTAGGTTCATTACACAAGGGTGCAATTTGTAGATGCAGAGACAGCAAGCTTGAAGGGGGGAACTTCCAAGAGGCCTAACTTCTTTGTTTTTCGACCGATTGAGGTGCCGAAAGAGCCCAGACAGGGGTTTTTGGATGCTCTGAAGCCATTGGAGTAGTCGGTTTGTGAGTTTGAGCATTGTAAGACATGTTTTTGAGCACTTTTGAGCAATTAATAATAATGATCCATTGGAAGCTAGACCAGGAGATGTAGCCCAAGAGAGGGGTGAACTCCTTTATCAAATTGTTGTGTTTATGTTCTTATGTTCATTGATTAAGCTATTGTCTATGTGTATTTTGCATGAGTAATCCCTTAATCTATGTGTTGCAAACAGATCCATTTTCTTTAAACAAATAACATTTACATTGCAATAATTTTCAAGTTTTTCAAGTTTTCTTCATTTTTAGATCAAGTTGGTATCAGAGCACTGGTTTTTGAAGACTTGATTGTTTGCAAGTTTTGTTTCTGATTCTCAAAAGGTTGAAACTCACAAGAGGAGAAGGTCAATTTGTGGAGCCAAGTTCTCATCTGACAAGGAGGAAGCATAT
Source organism: Picea engelmannii (assembly GCA_009831015.1). Taxonomy (NCBI): domain Eukaryota; kingdom Viridiplantae; phylum Streptophyta; class Pinopsida; order Pinales; family Pinaceae; genus Picea; species Picea engelmannii. Next base: position 74,356 of record ML788976.1, read on the forward strand.
ACCATCACCGCAAGTTTCAGGGAGACATTCACCAAGCATGGTTCATGCAAAAAGTCATGAACGTGTTCCTGCCGAAGATGAAGATCTCAGAAAGGTTGTCATGGAGATGAGAGAGATGATTAAGATCTTGATGGAAAGGAACATATTGTCGTAGGGTGAAGGCTCCAAACCTTCAATGCATAAGGGAGGCAGTGGTGACAAAACTCCAGACGAAAATGGAGGAAATGGTGCTTCTCCACCACCCTCTCCTCCATCTTCTTCTTCTTCTTCTTCTTCTACCAGTTCAAGACCTTTTCCAAATTCTCCAAAGGGGCATGGTAAAACTCCATCGCAAATTCCTTCATTAAAGCTTGATATAAAATTTGAATTGCCAATATACAATGGAGAAGTTAATGCTGAGAAGTTAGATAATTGGATACATCAAATTGAAGTATATTGTAGAATACAAAAGATTCAAGATGATGAAACCAAAA
>ML788976.1:76940-103583 GCA_009831015.1 Picea engelmannii
AAATTGATCCCTCCAAGGTTAAAGTCATTTTGGAATGGTCCAGACCCAACAATGTGACAGAGGTAAGAAGTTTTTTGGGAGCCGCCCAATATTGGAGGAAATTTATTGCTAACTTTTCTTCCATTGCAGCTCCATTACATGCTGTGACAAGTGTCAATCAAGTTTTCCAATGGGGAGGCAAGAAACAACAGGCTTTTGATACTTTGAAAGAAAAGATCAGTTCAGCGCCAGTTCTTGCACTTCCAAATTTAAGACAACCTTTTGAAATCCAGACAGATGCAAGTAATTATGCAATGGGAGCAGTTTTTCTTCAGTATGGTAAGCCAATTTGTTTTCATTCTGAGACGTTTAATGGTGCCGTGATTAATTATCCTACTTATGATAAGGAATTGTATGCATTGGTTCAAAGTGTTAAAAAATTGAAGCATTATTTGTTGGGGAAAGAAACCATTATTCACACCGATCATCAACCTTTGCAATACTTACAATCATAGACAAAGCTACAACAAGCCAGGCACTTCAGATGGATGGGTTTTCTTCAACAGTTTCATTTGGTCATCAGGTATAAGAAGGGAATTTTTAACAAAGTCGCTGATATGCTTTCAAGGCCTATTATTAGTGCTTCAATTATTCTTAAGCAGAGTCCTATAATGCATGAAAGTTATGTGGAGCAATATGCTTTAGATACTGACTTTAAAGAAGTGTATGAAACTATGTGCCACTCTAACCATGTTGAAGAATTGGATTATCATGTGCATAATAATCTCTTGTATCATCTTGGCAAGTTGTGTAATCCACAGGGGGAAAGAATCAACATCATAAGGGAAGCGCATTCTTCTCTTATTGCTGGTCATTTTGGTGTAGGCAAGACAGTGGCTAATTTTCAAAGATATTGCTACTGGCCTAAAATGAATGAAAGTGTTTCGCAATATGTTCAAGGATGTTCGTTGTGTGCTACAAGTAAACCTAGCAATCGAAAGTTGGGTTTGTATACTCCATTTCCAGTTCCTTCTTGACCTTGGGAAAGTATTTCCATGGATTTTGTAGGTGGTTTACCTATGTCGATACGAGGTCATGATTATCTTTATGTTGTGGTTGATCGATTTAGCAAAATGTGTATTTTGATGCCTTGTACTAAGCAGGTAACAACAGAACAAACAACACAGTTGTTCTTTCAAAATGTTTGGGTGCATTTTGGTTTGCCTAATTCCATTATTTCTGATCGGGATTCTCGATTTGTTGGAAGTTTTTGATCGAGTTTATGGGCACTCATGGACACCAAACTTAAAAAGAGCACAACTTTTCATTCGCAAACAGATGGTCAGACAGAGGTGGTTAATCATACAGTGGTGCATCTTCTTCATTCTTATTGCAGTAAGCATCCTAAACTTTGGGATGAGCATTTGCACTACATTCAGCATGCGTACAATCGAGCTAAGCACTCTTCGACTCAAACGTCGCCATTTGAAGCATGTTTTGGCTATTTTCCCAAGTATCGTTTAGATTTTATCTTTGGGAAAGATATTGTTGTTGATGGTCAATATGACATTGATAAATCAGAGAAGTTCATTGAACAAATTCAGTCGATACATCAGGTGGTGCAAGAGCAGTTGGAAAAGAGTCAAGCCAAGTACAAGACGAGACATGACAAGCATCGTGTTGATCACAGTTTCCAAGTTGGAGATGAAGTTTGGATTTACATCAGAAAGGAGAGGCTTAAATGAGAAGGTAAAAAGTTGAAACTGATTCGATATGGTCCTTTCAAGATTATCGAAAAGATTGGTAACAATGCTTTTCGTTTAGATTTGCCTCCTTATATGCAGATGTATGCAGTTGTTAATGTTGAGAGTTTGAAGTTGTATGAGCCTCCATTGATTGATGATCAAGGAGAGCATGTTCAGATTCCTTCCACTGATGGTTTTTCTCCAGAGTATCTTACAGAACTGCAGGAAGACACCATCCTTGACAGGAGAATGCAAACTTCAAAACGAGGAAATGTGGAGTATCTTCGAGTTGGTCTTAAAGGGACGAATCCAAGCAAGGCCAAGTGGATTGAGGTTGTAAGGGTGAGGGAACTATACCCTCATCTTCACATAGACTGAAAATAGTCTTTTGGAGGTCAAAAAGCTTCCCAATGGGGAGGTGTGATCAGGGGATCAAATTTTGCTCAAAAATTCAAAGTGCTCAGAATTTCTTTAAACCAGACAAGAGAATAGGCCTCATCATTTTGAACCCAACGCAACTCATTTCATCTCAAATGGACATAGGGAGCGAGAGATATTGCAATCTGTTCATTAAGTCAAACAGGCAAAAAAAATGATGCTGACTGTACAGTCCGTATAGTCCGTACAAGCTGACGTGGTAGAGCCGTACAACCGTACATGTGGTGATGTGGCAAGCATATAATGGTTGACAGTGGTCGAATCAAACTGTGACACGCAGCATCTCATTAGTTAATGGTAAGGTGCCACGTGGCCCAATCATGGGCTGCCACGTGGCACCCCTTTATTGGTTTTTGGTTGATATGTAAAATTATTTTGGAGTTCGTAGGGTTCGACCCCCGGACCTCCCTCCACACAATGCCTTCACAAAGACCGTCCGACCAACGGACCATTGGTTGTGACTTAATATGTATGTGGGTTTGATTGTATTTAAAGTCAAGTTATGTCACCGTTGTTACTGGGCTTAAACAATTATGCTTGTTTATTTTTTTTACTCTTTACACAACATTTAATGACAGTCACAATAATGCAGGGAAGTAAGCAATAGAACATTCAACATCAGTCACACATATGAGATACACAGAGACAGATATTTCCTGAGGAAACCCATACAGGGTAAACACCTCTTCTTCTTTATATGATAAGTAATCTTTACATTCTTTACATTATCATACATATGAGCACCAACTCATAATGAGGCTACAACCTATGTCTTACAAGATGCTACTTGCTGAGAGCATGAAATCTCTGGATTCTCTAGCACCAAGTAGAAGGAAGCACCAACCTCTTGGTTTCTCTAGCACCAAGTAGAAGGAAGCACCAACTCCCTAATTGTTCCAGCACCAACTGGATGGAAGCACCAACTTCCAGCCACACATGCACCAACCTGTATAATAGAGAACAATAGTTCTCCCTTGCACCACCCTGCCACCCTGGTTTCCCTTGATGCAACAAGATGGAAGCTACAACTCCCTTTGTTCAAGCACCCACTTGAACCTCTGAGGAAAACTGTCCTCCCTAGCACCTCCCTACCTCCCTGAAATATAAATTTTTGCTAATGAAACTTATCACAGTGATACAATATTTATCATTGGCTTACAAGACTTATCACGGTTCTGCTATGCTTCTCTGATCTCTTGTATCAATGTCTCTCTATCTGTATCTCCTTGGAATTTCTGATCTTCTGTTTTTCTCTACACAAGCACCTCAACCTTCCTTTAGTGTCTTACTTGCTTGCTCCACACATGTGTTACGCTTTTTGTGCTTCTGCCTTTTATGCTCTATGTGCCATGTCCATTCAATGCTCCATTCCTCTTCTCTGTATTTCAACTGCTGCACACTCCTCCTTCTACACTCCTGAATCCCTCTCAACAACCACAACACCCATCTCTTCTCTTTTCTACATACTTATAGTCTTTGTGCACCTTGTGCATGCTGTCCTTCCATGCTTCTACATGCTCTCTCATGTCGAGTACTCTACCTGTTCATCATGGCAACTCTTCAACTTCTCTAGAAGTTAGATCCATCTGTCAATTGCCTCTATGAACAGTCTTCATTCCACTGGCAGATTCCTAGAGACTCTTCAACTCCTCTGGAAATCACACAAAAGTATCTTCGAGTCCTCTAGTAGAAACCATCAGTGGTTTCTAGAAGTTACACTGTGAACCTCCAAAGATCGCTTCAGCAACTGAATCACCACTGATCGATTAATTGTGAAGAGCAACAGTAGCCCTTCGATCATACTTAAATTCACCTACACCATTGGATGGAGTTCATAGGGTCTTGCGTTTAATTCATATGCCCACTGGTTGTGACCGAGCACTAAACAGAGTTTTAATTTTGTGATATCGCATCTCGACATTCCTATGATGGAATATCTTGAAACTTGAAGTCGCGATCGCTGAGACTCCAAGATGGAGCTTAGGACTGCTAGCTTCTTTCCCTCACGTGACCACCGACTGTAACCATAGGCTGCGCCAAAAGGTGCTTCATATTTCGTGAACTTATAAAATTCATCGAGCCTGATCAACGGTCGAGATCTTCGATGATTCGACGGTCCAAATCTCATCACGATCTCGCATATCGTGATTCTTGTGATGAAGAGTCTTGATGCTCCAAGTCGCGATCACCAAGACTCTGAGGTGGACCTTAACTCTGATAGCTTCTTCCCTTCACGTGACCACCGATGGTGACCACATGCTATGCCAAAATGTGCTTCGTGTTTCACGAACTTATGAACTTCATCGAGCCTCATCAATGGTCGAGATCTCTAATGATCCGATGGTCGAGATCTGATTGCGATATTTCATATCACGATTCCTGTGATGAAGGGTCTTGATTTTCCAAGTCACAAGCACCAATACTGCGAGATGGAGCTTAACACCGCTAGCTCCTTCCTCCATCTTCCGCATATGTAACCACTGGCTGTGACCACAACCTTATTCAAAAACACATTTCACACTTTCACAACTCAGGTATTCTGTGATGAGTCCTCTCAAGTCTCCATGTCACGAACTTTGAAATAGAGCTTGGCTTCTTTAGCTCTACTCTCCAGCTCTTGACAATGTGACCACAAGATATGACCACTCGCCAATCAAATGAGCACTTCACTCCTTTGAATTTCTAGTCAGCGAAATGATTATCTTTCGCCATGTGTCCTCTGGATCCAACGGTCCATGACTATCCTTGATGGACAACCAGGATTCCTTCACAGTTTTGGAGAGTTGGATGACTCTTGGTCTTATTCGCCTTGCAACTTCACCATATCTAACGATTGTTGGTCCTTCGTAATTTCTCTAGATCTGATGGCCCATATCTTATCATGATTTTGCTACTTCACAAGCCTTCTTCATGCCTGGTCGAGGGTCCACAATCCTTGGTGATCTGACGGTCCATATATTTTTGTGATCTCACATATCACGAGTTTGAACCTCTTTCCTTTGGATTTCCTGATTTGTGAAGCTCTGAAACAAAACCTTTGTCATTCATTGACTATTTTCCTCCTTTCGAGCTTACAGTGTTGACCTTGCGATTATTTCTATGCTCCTGATCATGTTGATCTCCGCCATCAATGACAAACATGCATACATTTTCACTCTACACTATCTCTTATGAGATTACCTTGTCCCTGTTTTTCCATCGCTGCATACTCTGATCTTGCCATCAATGACAAGCATACCTGCATGTAAACATGCCAACAATCTCCCCCTTTTGCATTTATGGCAACCCCTGTACGACTCCGCTAATCTGTTTAGATCTCCAACTATAGCATCCGGTCCGGACCACTCCTTTTTCTCCCCCTTTGACATCAATGTCAAAGAAAACATGCTCCCCCTGAGTTGTTGCAGTAATTTTAGGAGGTGTTAGATATTCAATCAATATAAAACTCCCCCTAATAGGATGGACTTTCTTAGGTGTGAGATGGGATGACACCTAACTTCTGTCGGAGATATTCAAATGGTGTCTTGGCTAGGGGTTTAGTAAAAATGTCTGCAATTTGTTCTGTGGTTGGAATGTAATGGACCTTAACAACCTAATTGGTGACCTGCTCTCTCAGAAAATGGTATTTTATGGGAATATGCTTGGTCTTGGAGTGGAGTACAGGATTCTTAGACACATTGATGGCACTAGTGTTATCACAATGAATTGGAATCGGTGTTGCGTATTTTACCTCCAAGTCTGCAAGTGTCTGAGTCATCCATAATACCTGATTGCAACAAGTAGCAACAACAATGTACTCTTCCTTTGTAGTGGATAAAGAAATGGAACTTTGTTTTTTTACTAAGCCATGCTACTAATGAGTCACCCAGGAAGAATGCTCCTCCACTAGTTCTTTTTCTCTCATCAACACAGTTTGCCCAATCAACATATGAATAAGCAGTTAACTAAAAATTATGATTTCTGGGATACCACAGACCATAAGTTATTGTTTCTTTCAAATACCTAAATATCCTTTTGACAGCTAGCAAATGACTCTGTTTAGGTGTAGACTGATATCTTCCTACCATTCCAACAACATGGATTATGTCTGGGCAAGATGTTGTGATGTACAATAGGCTGCCTATCATTGACCTATATGAACTTTGATCAACATTAGGTGAGTCATAATCCTTGCTTAATTTGCATCTAGTAACCATAGGTGTGCCCACAGATTTAGAATCTTCAATTTGAAACCTTTTCAACATTTCTCTTAGATGTTTTTCTTGAGAAATGAACATCCCTTCAGACCTCTGAGTAATTTGTGGACCAAGAAAAAATGACAGCTCACCTATCATAGACATTTCAAACTTAGACTCCATGGCAGAAGAAAACCATTTTACCAATGAATCCTTATTACATCCGAAGATGATGTCATCTACATAGACCAACACAATGAGCAAATCATCACCCTCTATTTTGATATATAGATTGTTGTCAACTGTTCCTCTCTTGAACCCTTTGTCTTTGAGATATGTATCCATTATGTGATACCAAGCACGAGGAGCTTGTTTTAACCCATATAAATCTTTCTTTAGCTTGCATACTAAGTCAGGGTTATTAGATAGTTCAAAACCCTCTGGTTGTTCCATATAAACTTCTTCATTTAAATCTACATTTAGAAAAGATGACTTGACATCCATTTGATAGACTTTAAACCTTTTATGACAAGCATAGGCAAGAAATATTTTGATAGCTTCTAACCTTACTACGGGCACAAATGTTTCATCAAAATCTAGTCCTTCTATTTGAGCATAGCCTTTACATACCAATATTTCTTTGTTCCTGACAACTTGTCCCTGCTCATTCAACTTATTCTTAAAGATCCATTTGGAACCAATGCTATTTTTACCTTCTGGTCTATGAACCATCTCCCACGTATTGTTTTTCTCAATCTGATCAAGTTCATCATTCATTGCTTTAACCCAAAGGTCATCTTTGCTAGCTTCATTAAAGTTCTTGGGTTCCAACATGGATATGAAAGGTATATGTGATTGCTCGGTATTTTTTATTATCTTTCTCTTATTTGTACACCTTTGTCTTTTTCACCAATTATCTGACTTGCAGGATGATTCTTTTGAGTAATTCTAGAGGAGGAATTTGAAGGAGCCTGCTAATTTGAGTCTGTCTGAGTATCTAAGTCTTCATCTGATTCAGAGTCTTCGTTTTCTGATTCTTGGACCTGTTCATCTTCAACTTTAGTTGTGTCCTCTGTAGAAGACTCATTATTGTACACCTCTCTTGCTGGGATTCCTTCATCAACTTTTACATCAATACAATCAACCATTTTATGCAGCATCTTATTATATCATCTGTATCCTTTACTGTTTGTAGCATATCCTAAGAAGATACCTTCATCAGCCCTGTCATCATATTTTCCAAGGTTCTCATCATTATTCTTTATGTAACATTTACTCCCAAATACTTTGAAGTGTTTGATTGAAGCAGGTCTCCTATACCACAGTTCATAAGGTGTCTTGTCACTTTGTGGTCTAAGGTGGGCTTTGTTAAGAACATGGAATGTTGTGTGTATTTCTTCTACCCAGTAGGTTTGACCAATGTTCTTCTCATTCATGATTGACCTGGCCATTTGCTGCATTGTTTTGTTTTGCCTCTCCACTACTCCATTTTGTTGTGGAGTTCTTGGGATTGTGTATTCTCTCTTGATCCCATGCTTATCACATAATTCCTTGAAATCACTTGACATAAATTCTCCTCCTCTATCTGATCTTACTGCCTTTAACCTTTTGCCTGTTTGATTCTCAGTTAAAGCCTTAAACATTTTAAACTTCTCAAATGCTTCAGCTTTTTCCTTGAGAAAGGCAACCCAAGTAAGTTTGGAGTAATCATCAATAATCATCATGAAGTAGTTTTATATCCATGTGCCTTCCTGTCTTGATGGTCCACATAAATCCATATGAACTAGTTGGAGTGGTTTATCTGTTGAAGTAAAGCTCTTGGCCTTAAATGGTGTCCTGGATAGTTTTCCTACTTGGCAAGGTTTACACATAGAGTCCTGGGGTTTTGATATTCTCAGAAGATCTTTTACTGCCTCAAGATTTTTGAGCTTGATTAAGTGGTCAAAGTTTAAATGTCCAAGTCTCCTAAGCCATAACCAAATTTCATCATGTTTTCTTAGATGACACTCTTCTCTATTTTCTTTCAGCACATATACGTTATTTTCTGTCCTTATGCCTTCGACCACCACTTGTTCTGAGTTTACATAATTTATTTTTCAGTCCTTGGACATGAACACCACTTCACATCCTCTGTCACACATTTGACTTACACTGAGCAGATTATGTTTCAGCCCATCTACAAGTAGAACATCTTGGGATTTTCCTTTTACATTACTTAAACTCACCATCCCTTCACCCTTCATTTTACCTAGAGCATCATTTCCAAAGGTTACGTTTCCTGATTTGCTTTCACTTAGAGATAGAAACTTACCTTTGTCTCCTGTCATATGTTTGGAGCATCCACTGTCTATATACCAAGGGTTCATTTTTCTTTGAGCTGACAACACTAATCCACACTTGTCACTTTCTTTCTTCTTCCAAACCTTGACATTTCTAGCAGGGGAATTCAAATTTGGTTCATAGTTCCTTAATCGACAGTCAACAGATTTATGTCCATAGTTATGAAAAATGTAGCATTTAATCTCATTGTTCAATAGGTCAAAATTATTGTTGCAGTGTTGTCTACTCATTGACTGTTGATTATTTCTTGACCTCCGTAGCTGCATGTCTCTAGACTTAATTTGGCAATTTGCAATCTATGAAGGTTTGTTACTTGGCTGTATCATTCTTTATTTTGGCAAGTATTTATTCCTTTTAAATCTTAATTTCTCATGTCTAAGTCTTAAGGAACAATTTACAGCTTTGTGACCAAAGTTAGAACAATAGAAATAATAGCCATAGAAAAATTCTTTGCACCTGGAAAATGGTTGTCTTCTTTGAGCAAATCGATTTCTTCCATGCTGATGATGTCTTTCAGCAGGGAGCTCATTATTTCTTTGTTCTACAGATTTAGTCTTGGCACCTTTTTCTTTACTCGTCCTGGGCGGCTGATTGTCTTCCTTTGTTTCTGCAGATTTGTTGTTGTCATTGGTTGCAGATTTGACAAACTTGATGGGTTCTTCGTTTCTTTGCTTATCACTACTTGATCCCTCTTCATAGCCCAAACCAGTTTTCAGCTTTGGATTCCTTTGCTGATTCAGAATGGTGGCTAATCCTTCTAAGGCTTTGATACTTAACAGATTCTGATTATACAAGGCTTGAAACTTCTCCATATATTTCCTAGTTTTCACTACTTCTTGTTCTAAGGCTCTACATCTCGCCTTCTTTTCTAATAACTGTCGTTTCATAATGTCTTCGATTTTCTTTGCCTCTTATAATTCCACTTTTAGTAGGACAAGGTCTTCATCAGGTTCTTTACTATCTTTCTCGAACTATATCAACAATTGTGTTTGCTTTCTGTTCTTAATTCTTAGTCTGTCAATCTCTTCCAGTGCATTGATCAGTTCTCCTTCCATGTCAACCACAACTTCTTCTTCATTAGCATCACTTCATGTGCTTATATTATCATAATCCTCTTTGGCCATAAGTATGAATTCATTTAATTTATCTTCAATAGTGGAGTCATTTTTTTCATCATCTGAAGGATCATCATCATTGTTTACGCAAAGACTTTTCTTCTTGAAGTTATTCTCTTTAAAGAAATTTATTTGTTTGTGCTTCTCCTCATCATCACATGTCTGATCCTTTCTTTTGTAGGGACATTTATTTGAAAAATGACCTATCCTACCATAGTTGAAACATTTGAAAGGTAGTTTACCTTTGTATTTTCTTGATCCCTTCTTCAGTCTCTTCACAAATTTTTCTTCAATTTCATCAAGCTTTGAATCCTCATTCTCGTCTGCCTTAAATGATGCTTCTCTGGAGGTGGGTTTATCTTTAACTATTCTCATTTCATATGCAGTCAATGTTCCTAGAAGTTGATCAAACTCTAAGTTTTTTAGATCATTAAGTTCTTCAATAGCAGAGAACTTCGAGTTGAACCTTTCTAGCAGAGATCTCAAAATTTTCTGAAATAAAGAAGGTTCCTCAAATTTCTCACCAACTTCTTTCATTGCATTTTCCATTTCTTCTACTCTCAGAAAGTATTTTCCAACAGTTTCATCTTCCTTCATCTTCAGTTGTTCAAACTGTATTCTATAGGTTTGAAGCTTGGCATCCCTTACCTTCTCATTACCTGCATAACTGCTAATGAGTTTGTCCCACATTTCTTTAGTAGTTCCTAGGTGAATAAATTTTACGAATTCTGCTTCTACAAGCCCACTCAAGACAACATTCATAGCCTTAGCGTTGAAGCTAAATTCTAGCTTTCCATCCTTATTAGCTAGTACAACTGGCTTTACATAACCAATATCTACCACATTAACCAATATCTACCACATCCCAGACATCTGCACCTAAAGCCATTATGTAGGTTCTCATTCTAACTTTCCAGAATACAAAGTTTGTTCCATTGAACAGAGGGGCCTTATTGGTTGAATTTCCTTCATGGCTTGACATGTTTAAGCTCTAGGATCTACCATTAGATAAAATGGGTTGGATCTGATACCAATTATTGGACAACTGAGAGGGGGGCAGTGAATCATTTGTTACTGGGCTTAAACAATTATGCTTATTTTATTTTTTACTCTTTACACAACATTTAATGATAGTCACAATGATGCAGGGAAGTAAGAAATAGAACATTCAACATCAGTCACACATATGAGATACACAGAGACAGATATTTCCTGAGGAAACCCATATAGTGTAAAAACCTCTTCTTATTTATATGATAAGTAATATTTACATTCTTTACATTATCATACATATGAGCACCAACTCATAATGAGGCTACAACCTCTATTTTGAAAGCTGCTACTTGCTGAGAGCACCAACTCTCTAGATTCTCTAGCACCAACTAGAAGGAAGCACCAACTCCCTGGTTTCTCTAGAACCAACTAGAAGGAAGCACCAACTCCCTAATTTTTCTAGCACCAACTGGATAGAAGCACCAACTTCCAGTCACACAGGCACCAACCCGTATAACAGAGAATAATAGTTCTCCCTTGCACCACCCTACCACCCTGGTTTCTCTGGATGCAACTAGATGGAAGCTACAACTCCCTTTGTTCAAGCACCCACTTGAACCTCTGAGGACAACTGTCCTCCCTAGCACCTTCCTACCGCCCTGAAATATAAATTTTTGCTAATGAAACTTATCACAGTGATACAATATTTATCATTGGCTTACTAGACTTATCACCGTTCTACTATGTTTCTCTTCTCTCCTGTATCAATGTCTCTCTGTCTGCATCTTCTTGGGATTTCTGATCTTCTGTTTTTCTCTACACGATCACCTCAGCCTTCCTTTAGTGTCTTACTGTCTTGCTCCACACATGCCTTTTTCTTTCTGTGCTTCTTCCTTTTATGCTCTATGCACCATGTCCATTCAATGCTCCATTCCTCTTCTCTGTATTTCAGTTGCTACACACTCCTCCTTCTACACTCCTGAATCCCTCTCAACAACTGCAACACCCATCTCTTCTCTTTTTTGCATACTTATAGTCTCTTTGCACCTTGTGCATGTTGTCCTGCCATGCTTTTGCATGCTCTCTCATGTCAAGTACTCTACTTGTTCATCATGGCAACTCTTCAGCTTCTCTGGCAGTTAGATCCATCTGTCAATTGCCTCTATCAATAGTCTTCATTCCACTGGAAGATTCTTAGAGACTCTTCATCTCCTCTGGCAATCACACAGAAGTCTCTTCGAGTCCTCTGGCAGAAACCATCATTGGTTTCTAGCAGTTACACTGTGAACCTCCAAAGACCGCTTCAGCAACTGAATCACCACTAATCGATTAACTGTGAAGATAAATAATAGCCCTTTGATCATACTTAAATTCACCTGCACCTTTGGATGGAGTTTGTAGGGTCTTTTGTTTAATTCATATGCCCACTGGCTGTGACTGAGCGCTAAACAAAGTTTTAATTTCACGATCTCGCATCTCAGCATTCCTATGATAGAAGATCTCGACACTCGAAGTCGTGATCGCCGAGACTCCAAGATGGACCTTAGCACTGCTATCTTCTTCCCCTCACGTGACCACCGACTGTGACCATAGGCTATGACCACAGGCTATGCCAAGAGGCACTTCATATTTCGTGAACTTATAAACTTCATCGAGCCTGATCAACGGTCGAGATCTCCAATGATCTAATGGTCCAGATCAAATCGTGATCTCGCATATTGCGATTCCTGTGATGAAGAGTCTTGATGCTCCAAGTCATGATCACCGAGACTCCAAGGTAGACCTTAACTCTATTAGCTTCTTCCCTTCACGTGACCACCAGTGGTGACCACAGGCTACGCCAAAAGGCGCTTCGTGTTTCATGAACTTATGAACTTCATTGAGCTTGATCAATGGTCGAGATATCTAATGATCCAATGGTCCAGATCTCATCACGATCTTGCATATCGCGATTCCTATGATGAAGGGTCTTGATGCTCCAAGTCGTGAACGCTGAGACTCTGAGATGGAGCTTAACACCGCTAGCTCCTTCCTCCATCTTCCGCAGATGTAACCACTCGTTCTGACCATAGCCTTATTCGAAAATGCATTTCGCACTTTCACATCTCGGGTATTCTGTGATGAGTCCTCTTGAATCTCCATGTCACAAACTCCAAAATAGAGCTTAGATTCTCTAGCTCTGCTCTCGAACTCTTGACAATGTGACCACGAGATATGACCACTTGCCAATCAAACGAGCACTTTGCTCCTTTGTCTTTCCAGTCAGAGAAATGATGATCTTTCACCATGTGTCCTATGGATCCAATGGTCCACAACTGTCCTCGATGGATGGCCAGGATTCCTTCACAGTTTTGGAGAGTTGGATGACTCTTGGTCTTATTCGCCTTCCAGCTTCACCATATCTAACGACTATTGGTACTTCATAATTTCTCCATATCTGACAACCCCGATCTTATCATGATTTCCCCACTTCACGAGCCTTCTTCATGCCTAGTCAATGGTCCACAATCCTTGGTGATTTGACGTTCTAGATCTTTTCGTGATCTTGCATATCACGAGTTTGAACCTCTTTCCTTTGGATTTCCTGATTTGCGAAGCTTTGAAACAAAACCTTTGTCGTTCATTGACTGTTTTCCTCCTTCTGAGCTTACACTACTAATCTTTCCATTATCGCTATGCTTATGATCGTGTTGATCTCTGCCATCAATGACAAACACGCATACACTTGCACTCTGCACTATCTCTTATGAGCTTACGTTTTCCATGTTTTTCCATCACTGCATACTCGGATCTTGCCATCAATGACAAGCATACCTACCGTTAAACATGCCAACAGAAGGCTATAGGTCTCCTAGATAAGGCGTCAACAACTATATTCTTCTTCCACTTCACATACTCAATGTAAAAATCATATGCATGCACCTTACTCACCCATTTTTGTTGCCTCTCATTCAGGTCTCATTTCTCCAAGAAATATCTCAAGATGTTGTGGTCAGTGCTAACCACAAAGCATCCTCCTACCAAGTGTTAAGTCCCAAAATGAAACCGTCCTTTTGGTTGAGTTTGGTAGTGGATGTCATGGCTATCGGTAGTGTCCTCAAGTTATTTCTGAGTTTTCATAGTTGCAAAAATTTTAGGTTTTGGTTTTGTCTTAGAAAATAAGTTGAACCATAAAGTCTTCTTTTCAAAATTTTCATTTTTCACTTTCCACAGCTAACGTGTGTCCAAAAGTTGATTGTGCACTGTGGAAAGTGTCGACTTTCAACAGCTAAGGAGCTCTTTTCATTAGTCGATGCGCTGTTGAAAGTGGTGAATTTCAAAAGGTCTGACAATCAAGTTCGCGGGTGGTGCGCTGTGGAAAGTACATGCTTTCCACAGCTATGAAGTGGTTTTTATAATGTGGTGTGCTGTTGAAAGTGCATACTTTCCGCAGCTAAGGAGTGTTTTCTACAAAGTGGTGCGTTATTGAAAGTGTATACTTTCCGCAACTAACAGGGGTTTTCCACAGAGTCGCGCGCTGATGAAAGTGGCAAGCGAACAATTGACAGAGATGTTTTCCATGGGTCGTTGTTGAAGAAAGTGGGAATCACATGCGTGATATCCACATCTGAAGGTAATGATGATATGATCATCCCACGTCAGGAAAATCCAAGGCATGCGCTGATAAGAGTGGGCACTGATAGAACCTCAATTATGCATGTCAGGATATGTCTGTAATTCAAATCCAGCCCATAACTCACGCTCAATACTCATGGCATCTGGGGTGGCAAATACGAGTTCAATGATGCAGGTACAGAGGAGGTACCGCCGGCCTGACACCATCAAATCAAATAGTGGTTTCCATATCACAAATCATTTCCAGAATGCTGTGGAAGTTTTCATTTGTTTCAAAACAAAGCTAAAGCCCGAACTGCTTTCAACAGCGCAGAACCTTAGCTCGACTGGCAGTTACAGGGGTTACAATTGTCAATTTTTTCGAGCTACATAATTGTGAGAAAACGCAGTGGCGCTCTACTCAAGAGAGAGCTGGATAACTTGTCCTTTCTATAATCACATCCCGAAGTCCAAAAGCATTTTTCAAATGTAGGGTGTATGGAATTCGTCGAAAGGTTGCAAATTGGGTGCCACCAAGCTACAGCAGAAGCCTTTGCCAAGACTTTCGATGGTAATAAAGCTCGCGTCGGGTCCATGGAAATCAAAGTGGATGAGGCTGTCATTGTCGTAGCTACAGGTTTTCCAAGAACTGGTTAGAGCTGGTTTAAAACCACTGCTCCTAAAAATTTGGATTTCAGGGTCTATTTGAAAGAGGGGTACAGACATAAAGCATGGAGAAAAGGTATGCTTGTTTCATATCTAGATGAAGAATGGAAAGAATTGTTCAAAGGTATCCAATTGTACATTACCTCAGAGGGAAGATATGATAAACTGATGATGTACCACTTTAAACTCCTGGATCACTTCACAGGCAAGACCCCTATTAATTTGACTTATTTCTTATATCAAAGTTTGACTAAGGTATGCAAGAGGATTAGAGCTCAACCCTTGAGCGTGAAAACTACTCTGTGTCACATCGGCCTCATAAAATTGATTATCCTGGAGGAATTGAAACAACAGGGGAGGAGCTGGGAGCACTTTCTGTTCTGGGAAGGTTTCGAAATCCAGAATCAGACTGCAAATGAACAGATGGAGGGTTCAAAGAAACAATCATCTCCTCAAAGCATCTCAAGAAAAAGAAGGGCCTTTCCAGGACCTTCAGAGGACAAAATATCTGAAATGAAGCCTCACAGGTTGAAGAGAAAGTTAAAATTTGAGTAGACCACAGAGAAGACTACACAACAGAATATAGGGCATCCTACAGAGCAGAGTACAGGGAAGAATATACTTAACTTTCCCTATTCAGATTCAGAATCTGATCATCAAGATCAATGCCTTGTCATCAAGAGTTCTGAGCAGTCAGCTGAGTGTGCACAAAACTATGAAACCTTCAATCATACAGAACAGGGAGAATCATCAAAAAACCCCAGATCAAATAAGTCTCAGAAGATCAAACATCTCAAGGAGGTAATTGCCCAGCAAGAGGTCTTGGAGCGGGTGATTAAAGAAAGGTATAAGAAGTTATCTGATAACTTCGCCAAGACAAATGCTGCGTTTGAAAGATTGACTAAGGAAAGTGTTAGAGAGAAGAAGAGGAAGAAAAATCTCACCAAAGACTACAATATCTTGTGGTGGCTTGCCAAATGTCTCAAAAGGCAGATAAGGAGGTTCAAAGAAAAATTAAGACAAAAAAATCATCCAGATCTAAAGGTACTCGCTCAGGTCGCCGTTTATATGCAAGGTGAGAAATCATATACCCACTGATTTATGTTTGAAATCAAATTTTTTAGGTGAAAACTCTTTTTGTGCGCAATCGGGACTTTCAACAGTGCAAGGCTATTATTTTACTACCCGTTAGCTGTGGAAAGTGACAGCTTTCAATAGCTAACCCGTGAAAAAATTAAACGATTGCGCTGTTGAAAGCTGGGAAAGTAATTTTCGAAGCCAGAGACACGACAATTCATTTCAAACAGGTTTTGAAGAGATTCCAGTGTATCAGTGAGCTATCATATCGCATGCAGAAGGTTCAGCATCAGGGATTTGAGAGAATTTTGGTAACACATACAAAACCATTTCCTAAAAAATCGACCATAAACGTTGGGAAATCCAACAGTCAAAGATAGGTGTCCTGCTATTTTTCACCACATTGCAGATACCAGGAGCTGAAGGATGCAGATGGCGATTTTGGAGATTGAAGACAGTTTGACTATTAAGTTTAGTAGTTAAAGATTTTATTTGCAAGTTGTTTAGATAGAATTGAGTTGTTTTTATTAAATATAGATCCATGTTTTTAGGATCTGTATAACTATTTGTAAGGGGCTATAAATGCCTGTTTTTGAGATCAAACAAGGGTTCGATTCTAGAGACTGTAATACACTTTTGTACTCAGACTTTCATTGCTAATACAAATCACATGTTCCTTTCCATTTTGGTATCAGTTTTTCATATTTCTTCTTCGCTATTATCTTGTTGTCAAACCTTGAATAGTTGTTATCCTATTGTTTGGTTCATGACATGATAATCAGTTTCTTAAGTTGTTTATTCGACCCTACTTTGTACCGGTTTATGAACAATCTTTTCTTCATCCACTGAAAGCTATTTTGTTGATTAACCAATCTTGGAGAGCACTGTCTATTTGATTACCATTTTGATGTCTGAATTCCATAAGCTGAATTGAGTTATCCCATTGATCCACATTTACAAAATACAAAAAACATTCATTTCTTAAGTTACCAAGCACCTTTGGTCTGCAACCACAAAGGGTTTCTTGGAGTGATAACACCAAGTATTGTATAAATTTTTCCAATGCATGCATGATGGACAACATATCCTTATCATAGATAAGATATATCTTCTCAAGATCCCTTATCTTTCTTCTCTTGAAAGTTATCAGGTGTCAGTTCTGCATCAATACTGCTCCTATCCCCTCACTGGATGCATCACACTCGAGGAAAAAAGGTTGCATGAAATATGGGAGTGCTAATATTGGGCAAGTGATCATCACTCTATTCATTCTTTCAAATGCTACATGTGCATCCTCTGACCATCGAAACACCCCCTTATTGGTGAGGTCTGTCAATGGCGCAGCCAATTGTGAAAATCCTTTCACAAAACTCATGTAATAGTTGCATATCCCAAAGAATACTCAAAAATATATGAGTGTGCTAGGGGTGGGCCAATCTGAGATGGTCTAGATATTCTCTTTATGAAACTTTACTTCCTCAACACCAATCACATGCCCCAAATAGAGGGTCTCTATCAACCATAATGTTGAGAATCTCGTCCACATGCTTCAAATGTTCCTCCCACATTCTACTAAATATGAGAAGATCATCAAAGAACACCAGCAAGAATTTCCTCAAATTGTTGTTGGATATATGGTTCATGCGTGACTGAAATGTAGTTGGTGCATTATTCAACACGAAGGGAATGACTAGAAAATCATAGTTCCCATAGTGACATATGAATGGTGTCTTATGGATATCCTCCTCTCTCACTCGAATCTGGTGGTATCTTGATCGTAGATCAACCTTTAAAAAGTACACTGCCCCATCTAGTTCGTTGATTATCTCATCGATCCTGAGTATTGGGTATCAATTTTTTATGGTATTCTTGTTTAATGCATGTATTCTATGCACATCCTCATAGTGTCATATTTCTTCTTCACCAGTACAAATGATGAAGCAAAAGGACAAGATCTAAGCCTGATATGTCGCATCTCTATAAATTCCTTTATGACCTTCTCTATTTCATCCTTGAATCTCTTCGGATGCCTGTAGGGGGTGGTGATCACGGTCTTTGATCCCTATTCTAGGTCAATGACATGATGAATTCCTTTATCAGATGGTATCCCTACTGTAAAGGGTTCAAATACGCTTTCATGATTTCCAAGCAATTACTGGATATTTGTAGGGTAATGTTGGCAATCCTGTGATGGATTCTCCATGGTGATGAAGCACTTGGTTGCACAAGCCAGTCCCCATGTCTAAAAAGGGCCTCCATGCATTGGTTAGACACGATATTGGGAGTGCTTGTCGAAATACATATTAGGATGAATCGTTGGCCACCATTTTCCTATAACTCTGTCATCAAGCCCCAATAATTCATGTGGATATCTCCCAATGAGTACAACCATTGAAATCCTAGCACCACATTGTTAAATTACGAGCTTGATTTCTTATGCGGATTAATTCTTTTATTTTATTCAATACTTTGATTCCAGCTTAATACACTTCAACAATTCCAAATCATAAGTGAATAGAAATAACTATGTAGATAAGTAAATATGCACATCAACAACACATATACTGTGGGGAAACCCTGTACAGGGAGAAAACCCCCAGCAAACAATATTCCTTTATTGCATTAATAATGTAAGATCTCTTACTAATATATAGCATGAATGTTCTTCTCTCAAATAGCTTGCCAAGATGACTCTGACCTGACAAAGAATTAAAGGAACTTGCTGAAATACACCTCTGATATGTTGCCTCTTTATCATTGATGTTCTCCTCTATTACTTCACCCTCAACCTGCATATGAAAACTGTGTTGTAGAACTATATTGAAGAGAGGATTCAACCTCTTCTTATATAGGCTAAGGATGGGAAGAGGAGAAGCTTGAAATAGTAACCTGATTGCATGCATTAAACATAACTCAGCTTCATGCTTTAGTTCGAACTTAGAATTAGACTTGAGACTGCCATGCTTTAGTTTGAACTTAGAACTAGACTTAAGACTTTAGTTCTAAAATAGAACTAGACTCAAGACTTTAGTTGCAACTCAACATTACACTTTAGTTCTAAAATATAACTAGACTCAAGACTTTAGTTGCAACTCAACATTACACTTTAGTTCTAACATAGAACTAGACTCAAGACTTTAGTTACAACTCTTGACATGGAAATTCGAATTTCTCTTCATGGTGGATAATGTTTACACGTGCCAACAAACTAGATCAGTACAATTACATCATTTGCAATATTAGGAATATCTTTTGTTTCTATCTCATAGGAATTTTACATTCAACCTAACTTTTGCTAGATACCTTGACTTTTTCTCATGGCTCACAAGGTTTGACTAGGCTCACAGAGGTTGTATGTTTCCCCTAAATTTTTCACTAGTCAGTCTATGCTCAGAGAGGTTGTATGTTCCCCTGACTTTTGCACTAGACTGTCTATGCTCACAGAGGTTGTACGTTCCCCCTGACTTTTGCATTAGACTCACATAGCATCTCATTCATCCTGACTTTTGGTTTGACTCACAAAGGTTATATGTTACCCTTAGCTTTTGTCAATACCTCACAAGATTGGTTAATTCTCCAAATCTCCCTGGCTAGCCTCAGGGTGGCCCATACAGCCTCTCATTGGAGAATGGCTATCGATGCTGCCAAATTTAACACTCCCTCTCAGTGAGGGAGTCATTCTAAGCCATACCGAGCTTGTCTCTCAGTTGCACAAACTGTCTTGAGGTTAGAGGCTTGGTCAAGATATCATGTACCTGCTCACTCATGGCTATGTACTGTAACTTTACAGTTTTTCTCTGGACCAAGTCTTGGATGTAGTGGTACCTCATGTCAATATGTTTTGACCTGTCATGAAATATCGGGTTCTTTTTCAATTTTATGCAACTTTGATTATCACAGTGAACCACTGTCATCTCGAGCTTGTCACTAAACAACCCAGAAACTAATTTTTTGAGCCATATTGCTTCCTTGCTAGCATCACTTTCTGCAATGTACTCAACCTTTGTTGTACTCTGTGCAATGGATCCCTGCTCCCATATTGACCATGAAATCATAGCGGATCCTAAACTGAAGCAGTATCCGGAAGTACTCTTTCGATCCACTGGGCTTCCTGCCGAGTCCGCACCTGCATACCCATGCAGAAATAAACCATCACTGGATGTATATCTCAGACCATAGGTAATGGTCCCTCTGAGATATCTCAAGATATGCTTTGATTCAACCTAGTGTCTCTGTCTCGGTTCAGTCATGAACTGACTCATTGCAATCACTGCATAGCATATATCTGGCCTAGTGTGGATCATGTACATCAATGATCCAATCAGCTGCCTATACATGGTGGGATCCACCAAATCTAAACCTGTATCAGAATCATGCAGCTTCCTTAGGTTGGTAGCCATTGGAGTAGACATGGATTTGCAATCCATCATACCAAACCTCTTTAGTACATCCACTGTGTATTTTCCTTGTGCCAGAAATATCTCACCCTGTCTTTGCCACACTTCCAATCCTAGGAAGTAATGCATCAAGCCTAAGTATTTCATCTCGAATTATGAGGTTATCTCCCTCTTACACTAGACTATTAGCCCTTAATCTCCTATTAGAAAGATATCATCAACATACATGATTAGTATAGCAGGTTGGTTACCTCTTACCTTGAAGTACATATTTTCATCAACATCACTTCTCTGAAATCCCAGGCTTTTAAGAAAGTCATCAATCCTGTCATACCAAACTCTGGGAGCCTGCTTAAGACCATACAAGGCCTTCCATAGATTTCATACATGAGTGCCTTTGTTATGCAGTATAAAACCATCTGGTTGTTCCACAAAGACCTCATGTTGAATCTTTTCATTCAAGAATGTTGTTTTTACATCCATCTTATGTAGCTTCCAACCAAGTACGGAAGCTAAAGAAATAATAGCTCGAATGGATGTATACCTGTTGACGGGCGAAATTGACCGCTCGTCAACTGGAAGAGTGAGTCTAGTCCGGGGTTGTCTAATTAACCCAAGCCGTTTGGATTAACTCACCTTGATGGGTTTTGTGGCTCCATTAGCCGATCTAAATCCTAAAGAAAGAAAAAAATACAACTAAAGAAAATACAATAACTTAATAAATAACACTTGCTGAAATATATATATACATCTAATATATATCTACTATTCAACTGATTAATATTTATGAAATAATTCTACTTATCATATGCACAATATAGACAAATAATTCTATTTCTAATATATATATATATATATATATATATATATATATATATATATATATATAATATTTACAAACTACGAATTTTAATTTAAATCCGTGAAAATCGAATGTAAATTGATTTTTTAAACAACAGTAAAGCTATTTTTGATTTGTTTTCTTATAATGTTTAAAGAAATCGAATATCAAACTATCTAATTAAACAAAAGAAATAACAAATGATAAAAAGTGTTTTAACTGCAAGAAACTTCTATATCTATTATACTAACGAAATTAAATAACAGGCTGACCTGTTATCGCATCCAATATCTGTTCAATGTGTAGCATCTAGTCTCCTTGTCTGACAAGGTAAACCTGCAGCAGATCCTACAATTGGTTCTAATAAATGTGAAGAAGTAATAATGGAATTCGAATGATAGAACATATAAGAGATACGATCACAACAATCTCATAATTTTACAAGTAGCCACATTAAGAAAAACCTTGCTGTGAGAACTTGCGTATAAACGTTCAATCAAAGATAAAGATAAATCTCTTAATTTAAGTTTGAACGAATGATTACCGTGTGTTAAATCTGGAACATGAAACATGGATAATATATAAACTTTTATCATACCATCTTGTAGTAAACCATGACAACGAAAGCAACCATAATCTATCTACAAATTGAAACAAACATGACTTGAATAAAACCACAATACGGAAAAGTTAAAGCTGTGAGGAGTATTATATTCCATTCAAGTCTGTAAATGAAAAATCCATAGTCTTGCCCTAGGCAAAGATGATGCCATGTTTACAAAATAACATGCTTATATAGGTTCCAGGAAACCAAACGGTTTCCTGTTGATAATATCAAATTTGTTCCAAAAACATGGGGGATGCAACCACCCTGATTTCACTGAATAAAAATATTAACAGCCTAATCTATTTACTAAAAACACAAAGTTGATATGGCTGGGAGATCTGAACATTGCCTCATATCTCCTTGGAAATCATGGCTTCCTTAAAACAAATGAAAATGGGAAGATTTTAGATATGTTTTTAATTGTCAAATCAAGCAATTCGAATTTTTCTAACTGGCTACAGAATCTTACGATTCTGTAGCTAGTTAAAATAGCAACTACAATCATATTTTATTCAATAAACCAAAACAAACTAATCTTTATAAGAAAGACAATCTATTCAATCAAATCATATATCCTAACTTGAGAGTGACGAAATCATGCTAAATTTAAAAAAAGATCATAGCTCAAATCATGGAATTAAAACATATCAAGCAATCTTGGAGTTTACGATTGCTGTTGCTGCCTCTACATTCTTGAAAATGACAGATCTTGTATTTTTTAGGCGTTTCTCCTTTGCTTGGGTTATGGATTGGAGTCTATTGTTCTCATTTGTCAATATATCCACTTGGTCTTTTAAAGATTTAAGTCATGACTGTAGCAGAGGCACATCAGTATAATACCTATCTATCCAAGATCAACACTCATCACATTGTGACTGTAATGACTGTGCATTGGCACTGACAGCATTAAGGGTTGGAGAATCGTCCACGCGAAAGGTAGGCTTACCACAGAGTTGAATGCCCGATAATTCTGGGTTATCCTTCGGATTGATCAAGGGTTCACAGTAGGAGGCTGAGACACAAGGCTGGATGGGTGAGAGGGGTGTTGAAGCATAGGCCTGGAGAGGTAACAAATGTTTCAACACTTGCAAACAGACCAAAACGCTCCCTTCAGCCACAGAGAAAATTTGAGATTTTACCTCTAAAGGATGCGCTATATCTCTGGAATGATCCAATTTCTAGGGAAACTACCCTCAATGAAGGTAAAAGGGCTCATTTCGGTTCTGGGTTTTCAAGGGTTTGATCTAATTCAAAACCATTTGCTCAGAATAGCTCATGCAAAAATGTGTCTCTGACAAGCAATTACGGGGTTAGCTTAGGAACTCTTCAGTTACTTCCAACTGCACATCACCTATCTTTTTCCTGCAACAATCGAAGGTCAAGGCAAACTTTTGAGTAACTCGAATATCGAAACCCTTAAATTTTTGGATGAACAAAAGCCAACCGTTCCTTTCTAAATCCTCTCTGGAATTATCAAATGATAGCAGGGTTTGGACGCCATTAGGCTCGACCCTCACCACTGGAGCCATGCCGAATGGAAGGCAATCAACACAGAACTCACAGGTAGGGTTTAGTAAAAATCCACAGAGCCATAGCCCCAAGCCTCATCAAAACAATGATGTGACAATACAAACGGTGGGCAGAGGCGTTAATCAAAATGTGTGGGAGCAAAATCATGAAGCCCGAGGCCATACTCAGGAGTGATGGTATGTTGTACTACATATGCCACCTTGGCATTGGGTACATGGTAGGACAGAGTGCGCACACCCAAATTTAATTGCAAAGATAGGTGATTCATAAGAATTGAAAAGCCAAAATTTCCATGAAAGAAATATGGGTAATCATCAAACAAAAATTAATACAAAAGTCAAATACCAATTGATAGGGGTCTTTCATTCAAACAACCATAAGCTTCTTAGGAATTCTTAGAATCGAAACGATCATAAACAATGAGAGAAACATGTCTATAGACAGAAAACACAATTTTATAATAAATCATAAGAGCAATTTGTCTTTAAAAACATAATGGTAATTCTGGCCGCAAGTTTTCATGCTTACAGTCATGAAAACAAAGTTTGAAAAGACAATAGAGAGAAGCAACGATTTGCAACTGTCATATCAGAAACTGTTCATGAAGGGTAATGAAATTTCATGACCCTGTGTAGGCAGCTATGTAGATTAAAAAATAACAATTATAATATTGCTGCCAACAATGGCGACACGCTGGGAGAAGCAGTTATCTCTGTTACACGAACAAGTTCAGGTTAGAAAAATATGAAAAGCTTCAAATCGAAGAACAATTGAAAAGTCATTTAATCATCTCAAATAATCATGACGCGATCCAGTTTCAGATAACTTTCATTTTTAAAGGAACGAAAACCAATGACAAACTTTGGAAAAAGAAAGCCATGATGTTAAGTTAAAATCTCTAATACTGTTGATAGAGCCACTGCTGCTAGAAGGCGTCCATAGCCTCGACAGGGATGTCAATTAACCCACTCTAACATCTGTATCCTGTCAAGAAATTTCAGATCAGAATGAAAGACGTTTAAGGCCAAAACGAAATCCATATCTGAGAATTTTATTTTACCTAACATTGCTTCGCTGCCAGCGGGCCTGTTCAATACCCCGATGAAGTTATCTTGGCGTCATGCATGCATTTACCCACTACCAGCAGACCTGTTCAGTGTCTCAGCGGGTTTACAAACACTTCCCACAGCTCTTTGAAAGTTTATTCATATTATGGTTTTTTGAAATATTCGATAGAGTGGGGTGGCGCTGAAAAT
This sequence comes from Picea engelmannii, assembly GCA_009831015.1. NCBI lineage: Eukaryota > Viridiplantae > Streptophyta > Pinopsida > Pinales > Pinaceae > Picea > Picea engelmannii. The sequence continues at coordinate 101,694 of ML788976.1, forward strand.
TCCAGTTTTTAAGTTACAGATTTTAAAATTTTACATGTTGTCCTTCATCAAGATCCAAAAATGGTTCATTAATAAAACCGTCTTTCAAGAACAGGGAGACATCGTTGAGTTGCTCCCTTAAAGAATAGGGACAACGTTAAAATATTTTTAAAGATGGCCGTGAACACTTTCAAATGCAAATTGAAACCAAGAGAATGCCTTTCAAATGGAAAGTCATCTTTAACCAATCCACAAAATATAGCACTTAATGTTTTAACAACTTTTAGCAGTTATTTTCGAGGGGAAGTATTTTGTTTTCTCTCTCTGAACTAGCCCTTGGTGCAGGCATGTTTGTTTCAAAAAGAAAGACCGATAAGCATAAATGACAAGAAAAACAAAGAGCAAGGAAACCAAAACATAAAATATTTACAAAATATGTATCTAAAAGCATCATGCAAAAAAAAATCCCTTGGGAAACTGAAAGAAAAAAGAAACACCCAGATTGATGTGAAAGCAGTCTTACTTGTGGTACCTTGGGTCAGGGTTGATTCATATTTATTTATCTCTTTACTTTCCATTTAAGATTTTCATGACAATACTGCATTTTTGAAAATAAATGTTCAACTAAAAGCAAAGAGAAAAGGATCAAGCGGACTTCCCTGATAACAGTCGTATTATGGTTCTCATGGTGCGCCCACTTGCGTTCATGACTGCATTATTACAAAGAGAAATAGTGAGGAATAAAACTGAAAGAAAACCTATTCCTAACCCTACCCTAACTACTAAACATATCATAATACTACGTGAAGTCATGCTTCCAATGTAGCCATCGGAGTAACTCCAATTCTACAATGTAAACAAAATCAAACATTACTAATAAGAATGGTAATATATCAAAAAATGATAGAAACATATCACACTTACCTTCATAATCATCATCTAAAAACAAAGTAAGAATGATCTTACCATTCCCTTGAATATTCTTGTTGTACGAATCCTCTAGCCATTGTGCAATCTTGTCGTGATAAGGGTCATAATGGCATGGGTGAGTGTAAGTAAGTTTAAAAAAATTGTCAAGATTACGAGGAAATGAAATAACCATTAGCCAAGGCTGAAATGCCCCATCCTCCTGACAACTCTCTAAGTGTTCAATAATTTCTTCACATGGAGGATCTAAAAGAAATATGTCACGCCTACTTCCAAGATACTTAGGTAAAAAGAAAGCAAGCACAACTTTATCTTTATTATGAAATTTTTTTATATATGAATATTCAAGCCATCCTAAGATTTTGTCACAAAAATGAGGATGCAAACCATGACTTTGATGAAGCGAATATATCGATGGGGAAATCATCATAAGAGGATTTGTGACGTCAATTAGATCATTGGTTTGAATGCTTCTTTTGATGATATTGATCATTTAAAAATGTGAATCATAAACATTAAGATTCGAGCTAATCAAAGGACGAATATGCAACATAGAATATTCGATCTCCATAAAGATGAGTGCATTGTCTTTTTCAAAAATAAATCATGTAAAATCATCTTGCAACATGTCCTTTTTCCATTCGAGTGATGAAAGTGAAAGAGAATCAAATCTAACTTGATAAGTGTTATGTTTTGAATTAGTTTCACTAAATTTTAGCATATCGAAAAGATTGGATTGTGGTGGCAAAGAATAAGATACCGTGGGTAAAGTATCAAATCCACCAAAATCTAAGAAGAGATCGGGATATAAAGTGTAAAAGGAATAAGAAATAAGCACATTAAAAGAATATCTTGAGCTATGATATTTAACAATGGTATTCTCAAGACATTCCTCTTCATTTTCATTAAAACTTTCACTTTGTTTTGGTGATAAATTCTTCAACATATTATGATCATCTAAATTTGCCTCCTGTACGATAGATA
>ML788976.1:138438-169078 GCA_009831015.1 Picea engelmannii
TAGAAAATTCTAGCCGATCAATAGTCGCATGTATGCTTCACAAAGGTCCTTCCTTGGGAGTGTTGACCACCGAGCATAGCAATTGAATTTGGCAGAGCTCTTTCAATTTCATTCTTGAGTTTTGAATCTTGATGGCCATGAGGACCTCATCAAGGTCATCAACAATCTCAACAAGAGGGCCTCATCAAGGTCAGCACCATCTATCATACCAAATACTCAACGACATGATCAACATCATTCTGGTCAAACAAATCATGCAAATGATACATAACAGCCACTTCATTCATGCAAGGTTTGTACCATAAGATGCACCATGTATAATTATTTTAAGAAGGCAAGTTTATTTATAACCTTTTAGTTTTTTAGTGGTTGGTACTCATTCACAACCAAAGATAATAGACTATTATAATAATATAATAATGGAACTTTTGGTACTGATTACATAAATAATGTAACTTTTGGTATTCATGAAATTTTCAATTGAATAGGAGAGAAGAAAAAGAATTGGCTTGCAGAGGCATATTTTAGTGGTAGGTTTCAATTTGGAGATTGGGTCAGGAACTTTTCCAATTCATTTTGAAGAATAAAACTATATTTTTTGTGGTCAAAACATTGTGATCATAAAACACAATCCTTCAGATGTTATTCTACACATTTAGACCTTTCCAACGGTGTGAAAATCACCTCAATCAAAGCTCATATGTGAAAGTTACTATAAGTTGACCTACCATATTGACTACCATGGTATGAGTGGATGCCATGTCAACCCCCATTACTCACAGATGTGCGGCTATCCACATGTAGAATTTCAAGAATATTCCATAAGGTCCAAAATCTTATCACTAATTAAGGGTTAAGGATGCAAAAACCCCAACCTTGTACAACTATTGGGCTATGTTAAATATCCAACCACTAGAAGAGAAGGTGTTCCATTGCGGAGGAGGTAGGATATTCTGTAGCAACTATTCATGCCATAGTGTCAAAGACAACTCCATAGTGAGTACCCATTTCTTTGTACTTGTTTTTCATAACTAAAGAAAAGAGAGCAGAGAATAGGCCTCACCTTCTATCTAGGTTTTCTCCCATATTGAGTTTTCTAGGATACATCTTCTATTCATTTGTGTGGATGGTGTGTTCATTTGATTATTCTTTCACTTTCGTATTTTAGTAATTTTTATACACTTGAGTAATAAATTAGTAATAATTAATCTAGGATCTAAGAAAACAAATTGCATAATCTATTTAGAGTATTATAAGATCTGTTGTGACAAATTATTGTAGTGAAATATCCATGATAGTTTATAGATAATTATTTATGGATTATTCTTTAAGTACGCATAATAGCTTTAAAAGAAAATGAATGCCTCAATAGATGCGTTGAGAATGTTGTATTGTTTGAAATTGGGAAATATAATCCATACACGATTTAAATAAGCGGTTGAAATATTTGAAACCCAACAAACCAAACCATAGGTTCATAGTAGCCAACTATGCTTGAATATGCTTGACCTTCTGCAAAGCGATTGAACGACAATACAACATTCATTGGTAAGATAGTTATTCCTAAATTATTAGTAAATTCACTGTACCCTGCTATACTCACTCTAGTTTTTTTTTAATAGAATAAACAATGTAACATCCTGCTCTTGCGTGCCCTGAGTGACCTTATTATTTGAAGATACTTGCTGGCAAGTGATCTGGATTATTATACTATTGGTCATTGGATTATGATTATGAGACATTATCGATTGATGATATGTTATTTTGTTGTATTCGCATATATAGGTTCTATTGACTGGGTTCTCCTGAGTGTGCAAGACTTTGGACATTGAGGATGTAGAGGCATCAATGAAACCCCTTGGACTTTGGATCGAGTTAGGGAGTGGACTGTTGGGTTTGAATGATGTTGATGTGACATATGTACATATGATTAGATGTTATGATGATTGAATATTATCACTGACATGATTCGTTGATGGATGCAGGATGACGATAGCTTGCCGACTAGACTCACATGTGGAGTAGAGGGGTCATGCACGAAAACCAGAGACTTTGAGGGAGAGGCGTGGGAGCAGCGCTACCATAGCCTACTAGCACTCCCATCGTGGCTCAAACTATAGGTTAATGATTACCTAGTTCGAGAAGGCCCACGATGCCGTGAGGGAAGACTGCGATAGTTGCTAAGGATGATTCTAAGGGGTGCACAATAAGGTAAGGTCCTTATTCCTTAGAGGCCCTTAGTCTCCCACAAGATCACCTGGCGAAGTATTGACTCCAGGGGTTTTTGACATCTGCCAAAGTCAGTCAAGAGGTGAGTGGCACCCTTGGATCACGTAGTGCATCTTGAAGGGAACGTCGTGCAAAGAAAACAGAGAGAGGCGAGTGGAACCCTTGGAGAACCTAGTGCATCCTGAAGGGCACCTCATGATTTTAACTAGTAAGTGAATAAACCTAGACGGCCATAAAATGAATGACGTGATAAGTAAGATTTAAAAACAATTTTCCCTATTAAAAATGTTGCCCAGCCTAGAGAAATTAAAACCTAGGTCTAAGTAGCACTTTTTTTGTTTGTTTGTTAGTTTGTCTGTGACTTGTGGGACTAACCTGTGGCTGATAAACCATGACTCAGGGGCATCTAAGCTGTCAAAATCACCTGACGATCGCACCCGGCTTGAGCCACACAAACCCTTAACATCGATGGATTTTTTGTCCCCACAGGTTTCGAACCGGTGACCTTAACATCACTGAGTGCCTTAACAACACACTCCATCACCAACTGTCCTACACCTCGGGGACAGGTCTAAGTAGCACTTGCAGTTAATAATAATAATAATAATAATTAAACATGTAACAAGAAGGGGGGGTTAGAAATTCAAATTAATTTATTAAAATCAAATTATTATGGAGGATTAAAATTTTAAAAAGGGAAATGTTTGTTTTATCTATATATGCTAATTTAATTTTTAGTTAAAAAAAAAAGGGTAAATGGTTGTTTTATCTACATATGCTAATTTAATTTTTAGTTAAAAAGAAAAAGGGGTAAATGGTTGTTTTATCTACACTTGCTAAATTGATTTTTAGTTAAAAAGGAAAAAGAGGGAAACATAAAAGAATTAGGAAACTTAAAGAAAAAGGGGAAACTTAAAGAAAAAGGGAAACATAAAGAAAAAGTTGAATGTCTAACTTAGTAAGGAAGCTTTCCTTGAGAACTTGCAATTTATGAACTCAACTAGGAATTAAGTAAGGCGTAAGTCATTTAAGATAAGTAAGAGAATTTTGGGACACCAAGGAGTGTTTTTAGGAATGCTTTTAGGTGGGTGACGAAAATAGGAATAATTAAATAATTAATAAAATTAATTTTCTAGTGCAACTAGGGGATGGGTAACATTTGTACGGGGGAGGTGTTTTCCTAATTAAGATATATGAAAAAGGAATTTAAGGAGAATTTGGGAAACTAATTACTTAATACTCTATAAAAAGGATGGAGGAGGAGGAGTATGGATCAGATCTTTATGTGTAAAGTTACGCTGTTGAATTTTTCCTTGACTGAACTTTCTCTTATGGGAGTTGGGATACCTAGCTCAGGTAACAAGTGGTAGATCGACCTTGCGAGGTGAGTTTGGTGCTAGTTGTTCTTTGGTATTGTGTGTGTGTCCCCTTTGCATCTCGACAGGCTCAGGGGGAAGAAGAGTACTCCTAGCGTTGGCTGGGAGGTACCGGTGAGGTCACATTGGTCGACAAACGGGAGCTAGACAGAGCACGTGCGAGATAATGACTTGGAGCTTTCACATTTGGCTACGGTACACATGCATATATTTTTGAATGGTAGTTTAATATTGTTCCCGTGCTTTCATTATTGTACTTATATTGTGTAATTATATGTTTTACTTAGTCTTTTATAATCAATGAACTTAAAGTCATCTCAGCCTTATGCTCACTTCATTTTGAATTGATTCCCTTGGCAAACCTAAACCCTGATTGCTATGAATTTTATGTATTTGTTTTATTGATTATTACGAAGAAATTTGTGTTTTTCCCTTATACCTTTAGTCATTATTCTATGCCTGAGTAGTCAGCCAGGAGCCGTAATCGACGGTTGTCACTTCGGTGTTTAAATACCTATAGATTCAAATGCCCTGCTTTCCTGTGCATGGATGATGAGTGAAGGATAATTTTTTTACCCAGTTATTTATCCCTTACTTATCTCTGCATTTTTCTATGATGATTTATCCCTTATCTTTGCGCCTTCTTGTGATTGAGTATCTTTGTGTTTTGTTGGATTCATCTTGGATCGATTCATCTCTACGATTTCCTGGCATATTATCTCTGTGTTTTCTTGAATGATACATCTTTGAATTCTTTTGGATGGTTATCTCTGCATTTTCGAAAGGTTCATCTCTGAACGTTTATCTCTATTCTTTTTCTTGTGATTGATTATCTATGCGGGTAGAATGATTAATCTCTCAAGGATTAATCCAAGATTTCCTTGGCTCCTAGAAGAAAGGAGAAAAAAGTTTTTATTCCCAATTCTACAGCGAATTGATACACAACTTTTACTCCACAAATTACCCAATGATGGATTGAGAAAAACCTCTGTGTATTTTTTATTTATTTCTCTCCGTGAACAACTCAATACTCTCTGCATTTTTAATATCACCTTCACGTTTGGTTATTTATTTCTCCCAACGGTTTTCCCTATTAACCTCAGTGTTTTTGATGATCACCTATGTGTTTTCATTGTGTAAATGATGGCTTTTTTACTATGTAAATGGTGGCATTTTTACTCTGTAAATGATGGTGTTTTTACTATGTAAATGGTGGCATTTTTACTGTGTAAATGGTGGCGTTTTTACTGTGTAATTGTAGTGTTTTTTTACTTGCGTAATGGTTGAGAATTATTACTTTTATTAGACAACAATATATAATTTATTGAGAGTTTGGATAGCGATCGTATACTCTATTGAAAACAATATAATGCACGATGATATATATTGACAGTGATATAATGCACAATGTTATTATACTCTATTAACAAAGATACAATAATGGACAACGATTATTATACTCTGAGTTTGGATAGCGATTCATACTCTATTAACAGTTTGGATAGTGATTTATACTCTATTGACAATGATATATATTGCACAAATTTTGCATTCATATTTCTGGCGATTTTACTCTGCGAATTTACTCTGAGATTTAATATGTATTGACTGCGAATTTAATCTGGGATTTTATTACATATTGACTACGAATGTTACTCTACGATTTAATACATAATTGACCGCGAATTTACTCTGCGGTGTTAATACATATTGATTGCGAATTCATATGTTGGACAACGTTTATTTTATTATACAACATGGTGGATAGCGATTTATTAGATAGCAATCTGGTTATTTCCTTAATTACCAGACAACTATATATTTAGACAGTGAGTTGGTGAATTCCTTGATGATAAGACAACTATATATATATTTATAATGGTTATATCCTTTTAATGGACAACAAATCCTCGACAACATCCTTATATAAAATAGACAACAAATTATATATATATATATATAAAATAAAATAGACTATATATAATATAATATATAATATAGATTATATATATGATAATATATAATATAGATTATATATAAAATAAAATAGAATATATATTATATATATATAATATATATAATATATTATATATATATATATATAAAATAATATATATATATATATATATATATATATATATAACATCCTTATATAAAATAGACAACAAATTATATATATATATATAATCGACAAAAGATTTGTATATGATAGACAATGTTTCTTATCTAGACAACATTATATATGATTAATCCCTTACTTAGACAACGAATTTTATTGTTATTTCCATGTCATTTCCTTTTTACTGTTAATTCTTTATTAATGGACAACAATCACTTGGTTGTTGACAATTAGCACATGGCTTTATTGATTGATTTCTTCTTAATAGATAACATGGTTAGAAAACATTAATAGCACATCATTAGCAATGGACAGAAATATTATTATGGGACAACAACATCATTGCTAGACGTAGGTTTACTAATAGAGAGAGACATAATTAATAGATAGCAATTTTACTATATTGTTGATGTTTAAAAGATAGCAAATTCCTCCTTAGGAAAATACTTATCAGATATCTGGAATTGGAAATTAGCTACAATGAACTAATTGTTTGATAATAATTATTTTAATGTGTACAGATTGATGTATGTTTGCAATAGAATTGTTGTGCAAGGAATTTAATGTGTTGTATTAATGTTATAGTCATTAGCTTCCCTTGCATCTTGTTGACTTGTCGATTGGTGCTTGGGTTAGTCGTCATGTGGTTTGACAGTTAACTCGATCTCCTAGCATGTTGAAATTTTCTTGGGTTATTGGTCTAGATGTGTAGTGTCGCGCCTTGGTTATTGTGACTCCCATCGCCTGGTGATGACATGATTCATGATGAGGGGATCATTGATGCCTTGATGGATAGAGGTGAATGATAACCTGGCCGGAGTCTGTTCTGCCCTATGTGGGCATTGTTTGTTGACTTTGATTTGGTACTTGATTCTGTAATGCCTCAATGTGTTGGTTTGTGCATCGTAGAGGTATCTATTACTGGTCATCAAACCCATTGTGTTGGGTGGTTTATGTTCTCCTTTGGCTTGTAGGCATTGTATTGGTTGTGTCAGGCAGGTAGTTGATTTTATCTACCTTTGATTTTCACATGTTTTGACCAGATGCTTGATACGCTAGTGTGTTGATTTGTTGTTGTCTGTTGCCTGATCTGTGTGCATTGTGTTCGTCGTCAAGTTGTGCAGTTCAACTGTTGTCGTTGTCGCCTTCCTACTTTAAAAAAAAAATGCACTTTCTTGAGTCACTTATAGTCATAATGATGGGGTCGTTACATATGGTATTAGAGCAGGTTCAACCCTACAACTGTGGATCGCTAGGCTTCCCACTGCAGTAAAACCTGGAGTATTAACCTAGTACTAATTAAAACTTTAATGTGTCCATGTGGTGATCTTGTTTAGAGGACACTGCAGAGGTTTGCAACATGTTTTCGTGGAAGGAGGTGCAATGCCTCCAGAAGTTCCCACGTCCTCGAAGTCTAACCCCCAGCGTGGAAAAACAAGCCCTTGGGCTGGACTCGATTGTTGTAAGGAATGATGATGGTATGATAAGGTCCTTCCAGAGAGTGTCAAAGGCCTTGAGTCACCATCTGTACTGAGATGAGGCCAAGGTGCATGTACCCCTGAGGGTCCACAATGCACCCAACCAGTACTATTGGTATTCACCACGAACTCGAGAAGGTCAAATTTACCGAGTTCTTTGGTGCCTCGGACAGTCCAGCCACCGAGGCATGGTTGGATAATATGGCGATGTTCTTTTCACTTTCCGAATATACCTCCAACATGAAGGTACGCATGGTGGTCTTTCCACTGAAGGGGAGTGCTCTTCTATGATGGAAGACACTCCTGTCGCATTTGAACATGGTCGTCAAAGATGTGTCATGGGAACTGTTCGAGTAATGGTTTTAGGAGAGGTATCTTTTTGAGGAATTCAATGAGCATTATCTCAACGAGTTCAATGCCTTGAAACAGGCTGGTCGTATGGTGCCCGATCAGGAGGCCCATTTTTGGAGATTCTTCGGTATGCTCCACACTTGAATACCGAGAAACTTAGGATTATTATTGGAGATTCTTCGGTATGCTCCACACTATCGTCAACTGAACAAGGAAACAATCACGAATCGGTATCTGTTGCCAAGGATTGATTATCTGTTTGATCAGATGAAAGGTGTGACGGTGTTTTCAAAGATCGACTTGTGATCGGGGTATCACCAGTTATGGATCAAGGAGGATGACGCCCCTAAGACCACCGTTAAGATGATATTTGCAAATTACGAGTTTATTCTTTTACCATTTGGACTGACGAACGCCCCTGGGGTATTTATGAGTTTGGTGAACGGGGTGTTCCGTGAATACTTGGAAAATTTCGTCCAAGTATTCATTGACGATATTTTGATTTACTCTCGGATGATGGAGGAGCGTGACTAACAGTTTATTTTGGTACTACAGTGTCTGTGAGAGAACAAATTGTTGGGAAATTGTCTAATTGCTCGTTTTATCAATCGAAGATTCACTAATTAGGGCATGTCATCTCCGACGAAGGTATTCTCATGGATCCAACAAAGGTCAAGGATATTATGGAATTGCCTACGCTGACGAATGTCCCCAAAGTGTGCAACTTCATGGGTTTAGTGAGATACTATCAATGGTTCTTCGAGGGTTTTCTAAAGATAGCAAACCATACCCGAAATTGCAGAAGAAGAACAAGAATTTTGTTTGGACTGAGAAATGCATGGAAGAATTTCAGAGGCTCAAGAAGTTGTTGACAACAACACTAATACTAAAGTTCCTTAACATGGACGCAGACTTCTTGGTATGCACAGACACATCCAAATAAATCTTAGGCGGATTCTTGATGCAAGACGAGCGAGTGATCACTTACATCTCGAGAAATTTGAGAAGGCATGAGGAGAACTATGCGACGCATGATTTGGAGTTGTTATCCATTGTTTATGCCTCGAGAGTTTGGAGGCACTACTTTATTAGATGGAAATTCGAACTAAAAACAAACCACTGTGGACTACAACACATCTTTACTCAAAGCGACTTGAACGTGCGACATCGGCATTGGTCGGAATTGCTTAGCGAGTACGATTTCAAGATTACTTACATAAAGGGAATAGTGAATAGAGTGGTTGATATGTTGAGTCGGAGACCGAGCATATTTTTGGTGATGCCTCTTCAGACGAATCTACATGGAAAGATTCTAACTTTACAAGTCGTTGATGACTGGTACAAAGAGGTCAAGGTTTTATCGGACAAAACATAATGATGGTACCTAGATTTGAAGTATTTACATTAGACGATGATGGATTATTGAGATTTAAAAATCGAATTTATGTATGAATAAATGACAAGTTTAGGAGTTTGATCCTAAACGAGGCTAACAGAGCAGTGTACCTAGCTCACCCAGAGTCACGAAGATGAGGGAAGACCTTAAACCCTTATTCTTCTGGAAAGAAATGAAGGAAAACATAGTCAACTACGTGGAAATATGTCTATAATGTCAGCAGGTGAAGGATGAACATAGACATCCAATAGGATTACTATAGCCACACGCTATACTGGAATTGAAATGGGAAGTCATTTTGATGGATTTCATTGTTCGATTTCCACTGACGGTAGGGAGACATGCCTCAATTTTTGTAGTAGTTGACACTCTAACAAAGAGTGTTAATTTTATTCCTGTGCATATGATGTATCATACACCTGACATATATATATTTTTCATCAATGAGATTGTGAGGTTGCATGGCGTGCCTAAGAGGATTATATCTGATTAAGGATCGATGTTTACTCGACGATTTTGGACTAGTTTCCAAGAGGCCATGGGAACCCAACTTAACTTTAGTATTGAGTATCACCTGGAGACAGACATGCAAACCAAATGAACAAGCCAAATCTTGTAGGACATGTTGTGCATGTACATTATGGACCAACAGAAGAGTTGGGAAGAATTATTTGCATTAGTAGAATTTGCATATAACAACAGTTATCAAATCACCATTAGGATGGCGCCCTTTGAGTTTCTTTACGGGTGACCATGTTAGACACCTTTGAGTTGGGATAAGCTTGAGGATAGGGTCCTGGTGGGATCGGAAGAGATCTAAGAAATGGAAGATCAATGAAAACTATAAAGACGAAAGAACAAGGAAGCACAGTATCGACAATAGAGTTATGTCGATGTGCATCGTGTCGATCGTAGTTATGAATATTGTCGATCAAGTATTCTTGTGGGTGAAACCTCATAAGAGCTCGATCAAGTTTGGAAAGGTCTTAAACTCTCTCCTAGGTTCAGAGAATCCTGAGAGATTGTGGAAAGGAGAGGGTAGTGGCCTATTTGACTAGCCTTGTCTGATTCTTTGAGGCATACGCATTATGTCTTTCACGTCTCTGTTTTGAGACATTATGTTAGTGATCCTACTCATGTTTTTGAATTGATTACCTTGCAGGTATCGGATAAGGGTGTGCTCACAGCTGAGCTAATCCACATCCTAGACCATCACACTTGACATCTACGGCTTCGAACAATAGATTAGGTCAAGGTCCAATGGGACAACTATAGTCCGCACTCGACGACCTAAGAGGACACATTAGATATGCGCCAGCAGTTTCCATTTTTGTTGATATATAGACTTATGATACTATGATACAACTTATTTCAACACTTATATACAATGAAACTTTGAAACCAAGTTTAAAACAAGAGGAGGTGTATGTAACATCCCACTCTTGCACGCCATAAGTGAACTTATTTTTTAGGACACTTGCTGGAAAGTGATCCGGATTATTATACTATTGGTCGTTCGATTATGATTATGAAACATTATGTATTCATGATATGTTATTTTATTGCATTCACATAGACAAGTGCCATTACTGGGTTCTCCTGATTGTCTAGGAATTTGGACATTGAGGATGCAGAGGCAACGATGAAACCCCTTGGACTCCAGATTGAGTTAGGGAGTGGACTGTTGGGTTTGAATGTTTTTGATGTGACATATGTACATATGATTAGATGTTATGATGATTGCATATTATTTCTAACATGATTCATTGATGGATGCAAGTTGACGATAGCTTGCTGACCAGACTCACATGTGGAGTAGAGGGGTCACGCACGACAACTAGAGACTTTGAGGGAGTGGTGTGGGAGCAACCCTACCACATCCTACTAGCACTCCCTCCGTGGATCAAACTGTAGGTTAAAAATTACCTAGTTCAAGAAGGCCCACAATGTTGTAAGGGAAGACTACGACAATCGCTCACGATGATTCTAAGGGGTGCGCAATAAGCAAGGAGTGTTATTCCTTAGAGGCCCTCAGTCTCCCACAAAATCACCTGGTGGATTATTGTCTCCAGGGATTTTTGACATCTACCAAAGTCAGTCAAAAGGCGAGTGTCACCCTTGGAGAACATAGTGCATCCTGAAGGGCACGTCGCGTAAAGAAAATGGAAAGAGTCGAGTGGCACCCTTGGAGCACGTAGTGTGTCCTGAAGGGCACGTCATGCAAGGAAAATGGAAAGAGACGAGTGGCACCCTTGGAGCACCTAGTGTGTCCTGAAGGGCACGTCACGATTTTAAATGGTGAGTGAATAAACCTAGACAACTGTAAAATGAATGATGTTATAAGTAAGATTTAAAAACAATTTTCCCTATTAAAAATGTCACCCAGCCTAGAGAAATTAAAACCTAGGTCTAAGTAGCACTTGCGGTAAAAAATAATAATAATAATAATAATTAAACATGTAACAAGAAAGGGGGGTAAGAAATTCAAATTACTTTATTAAAATCAAATTATTATGGAGGATTAAAATTTTAAAAATGGAAATGGTTATTTTATCTACATATGCTAATTTAATCTTTAGTTAAAAAGAAAAAGAGCCAATGGTTGTTTTATCTACATATGCTAATTTAATTTTTAGTTAAAAAGAAAAAGGGGTTAATGGTTGTTTTATCTACACTTGATAAATTGATTTTTAGTTAAAAAGGAAAAAGAGAGAACCTTAAAAGAATTGGGAAACTTAAGGAAAAAGGGGAAACCTAAAGAAAAAGGGAAAGGTAAAGAAAAAGTTGAATGTCTAACATAGTAAGGAATCATTCCTTGGGAACCTGCTATTTATGAACTCAACTAGGAATTAAGTAAGGTGTAAGTCATTTAAGATTTGTAAGAGAATTTTGGGACACCGAGGAGCGTTTTTAGGAATGCTTTTAGGTGGGTGAGGGAAATAGGAATAATTAAATAATTAATAAAATTAATTTTCTGGTGCAACTAGGGGATGGGTAACACATGTACGGGGGAGATTTTTTTCTAATTACAATATATGAAAAAGGAATTTAAGGAGAATTTGGGAAATTGATTACTTAATACTCTATAAAAAGGATGGAGGAGGAGGAGTATGGATCATATCTTTATGCGTAACGTTACGCTGTTGAATTTTTCCTTGACTGAACTTTCTCTTGTGGGAGCTGGGATACCCAGCTCGGGTAACGAGTGGTAGCTCGACCTTGCGAGGTGAGTTGGGTGCTAGTTTTTCTGTGGTATTGTGTGCATGGCCCCTTTGTGGCTCGGGGGGCTCAGGGGGAAGAAGAGTACCGCTAACGTTGGTTGGGAGGTACCAGTGAAGTCACAATGGTCGCAAAGTGGGAGCTGGACAGTGCGCGCAGGAGACAATGACTCGGAGCTTTCACATTTGGCTATGGTACGCATGCATATATTTTTGAATCGTAGTTAAATATTATTCCCGCGCTTTCATTACTATACTTCTTTTGTGTAAAGATTTTGTTTTACTTAGTCTTTTATAATCAATGAACTTAAAGTCATCCCAACCTTACGCTTGTTGTATTTTGAATTGATTCCCTTGGCGAACCTAAACCCTGATTGCTATGACTTTTATGTATTTGTTTTATTGATTATTACGAAGAAATTTGTGTTTTTCCCTTATCCCTTTAGTCATTATTCTGTGCCTGAGCAGTCGACCAGGAGTCGTAATAGACTGTCATCACTTTGGTGTTTAAATACCTATAGATTCAAATGCCCTGCTTTCCTATGCATGGATGATGAGTGAAGGATAAAATTTTCACCCAGTCATTTATCCCTTACTTATCTCTGCATTTTTCTATGATGATTTATCCCTGATCTTTGCGCCTTCTTGTGATTGAGTATCTCTGCGTTTTGTTGGATTCATCTTGGATCGATTCATCTCTACGATTTTCTGGCATACTATCTCTGAGTTTTCTTAAATGATACGTCTCTACATTCTTTTGGATGGTTATCTTCGTGTTTTCGAAAGGTTCATCTTTGAACGTTTATCTCTGTTCTTTTTCTTGTGATTGATTATCTATGTGGTTAAAATGATTAATCTCTCAAGGATTAATCCACTAATTCCTTGGCTCCTAGCAGAAAGGGGAAAATGGTTTTTATTCCCAATTCTACAGCGAATTGCTACACAACTTTTACTCCACGAATTACCCAACGATGGATTGGGAAAAAAATCTGCGTATTGTTTACTTATTTCTCTCTGTGAACAACTCAATACTCTCTCCATTTTTAATATCACCTTCACGTTTGGTTATTTATTTCTCCCAACGATTTTCCCTATTAATCTCAGTTTTTTTGATGATCACCTATGCGTTTTCACTGTGTAAATGATGGCTTTTTCACTGTGTAAATTGTGGCGTTTTTACAGTGTAAATGATGGCGTTTTTACTATGTAAACGGTGGCATTTTTACTGTGTAAATGGTGGTTTTTTTACTGTGTAATTGTAGCATTTTTTTACTTGTGTAATGGTTGAGAATTATTACTTTTATTAGACAACAATTTATACTTTATTGAGAGTTTGGATAATGATTATATACTCTATTGTCAACGATATATATTGACAACGATATAATGCAGAACATTATTATGTACTCTATTGACAACGATACAATAATGGACAACGATTATTATACTCTGCATTTGGATAGCGATTCATACTCTATTGATAGTTTGGATAGCGATTTATACTCTATTGACAATGATATATATTGCACAAATTTTGCATTCATATTTCTGGCGATTTTACTCTGCGATTTAATACATTTTGACTGCGAATTTACTATGCGATTTAATATGTATTAACTGTGAATTTAATCTGCGATTTTATTACATATTGACTGTGAATTTTACTCTATGATTTAATACATAATTGACTGCGAATTTACTCTGCGGTGTTAATACATATTGACTGCGAATTCATATGTTGGACAATGTTTATTTTATTAGACAATATGATGGATAGGGATTTATTAGATAGCAATCTGGTTATTTCCTTAATTACCAGACAGCTATATATTTAGACAACGAGTTAGTGAATTCCTTGATGATAAGACAACTATATATATATATTTATAATGGTTAAATACTTTTAATGGACAACAAATCCTCGACAACATCCTTATATAAAATAGACAACAAATTATATATATATATATATATATATATATATATATATATATAATCGACAACAGATTTTTATATGATAGACAATGTTTCTTATCTAGACAACATTATATATGATTAATCCCTTACTTAGACAACAAATTTGAATGTTATTTCCATGTCATTTCCTTTTTACTGTTAATTCTTTATTAATGGACAACAATCACTTGGTTGTTGACAGTTAGCACATGGCTTTATTGATTGATTTCTTCTTAATAGATAACATGGTTAGAAAACATTAATAGCACTTGATTAGCAATGAACAAAAATATTATTATGGGACAACAACATCATCGCTAGACATAGGTTTACTAATAGGCAGAGACATAATTAATAGATAGCAATTTTACTATATTGTTTCTGTTTAAAAGATAACAAATTCCTCCTTAGGAAAATACTTATCAGATATCTAGAATTGGAAATTAGCTACAATGAAATAATTGTTTGATAATAATTATTTTAATGTGTACAAACGATGTATGTTTGCAATAGAATTGTTGCACAAGGAATTTAATGTGTTGTATCAATGTTATAGTCATTAGTTTCCCTTACATCTTGTTGACTTGTCGATTGGTGCTTGGGTTAGTCATCATGTGGTTGGACAGTTAACTCGGTCTCCTAGCATGTTCAAATTTTCTTGGGTTATTGGTCCAGATGTGTTGTGTCACACCTTGGTTATTGTGACTCCCATCGCCTGGTGACGAAATGATTCATGATGAGGGGATCATTGCACACCCTGATGGATAGAGGTGAATAATAACCCAGCTGGAGTCTGTGCTTCCCTATGTGGGCGTTGTTTGTTTATTTTGATTTGGTACTTGATTCTGTAACACCTTAATGAGTTGGTTTGTGCTTCGTAGAGGTATCTATTACTGGTCGAAAAACCCGTTGTGTTAGGTGGTTGATGTTGTCCTTTAGCTTGTAGTCGTTGTCTTGGTTGTGTCGAGCAGGTAGTCAATTTTATCTGCCTTTGATTTTCCCATGTTTTGTACAGATGCTTGATACGCTAGTGTGTTGATTCGTTGTTGTCTGTTGACTGATCTGCATGCATTGTGTTTGTTGTCAAGTTGTGCAGTTTAACTATTGTCGTTGTCGCCTTCCTACTTTAAAAAAAAATGCACTTTCTTGCATCACTTGTAGTCATAACGACGTGGTCATTACATATGGTATCAGAGCGGGTTCAACCCTGCAATTGTGGATCGCCAGGCTTCCCAGTGCAGTAAACCCTTGAGTATTAACCTGGCGCTAATTAAAACTTTAACATTTCCATGTGGTGATCTCATTTAGAGGACACCACAGAGGTTCACACCATGTTTTCATGGAAGGAGGTGCGACGCCTCCAGAAGTTCTCGTGTCCTCAGAATATAACCCGCAGTGGGGAAAAACAAGCCCTTGGGCTGGATTTGATTGTTGTAAGGGATGACGATGGTCTGATAAGGTCCTTCCAAAGATTGTCAGAGGCCTTGATTCACCATATGTACTGAGATGAGGCCAGGGTGCATGTACCCTTGAGGGTCCACAACGTTCCCAACAAGTACCATTAGTATTCACCACGAACTTGAGAAGGTCGAATTTATCGAGTTCTTTGGTGCCCCGGATAGTCCATCCACCGAGGCATGGTTGGAGAATATGGCAATGTTCATTTCACTTTGCGAATATACCTCCAACATGAAGGTACACATGGTGGTATTTCCACTGAAGGGGAGTGCTCTTCTATGATGGAAGACACTCCTGTTGCATTTGAACATGGTCGTCAAAGATGTTTCATGGGAACTGTTTGAGGAACGGTTCCAAGAGAGGTATTTTTCTGAGGAATTCAATGAGCATAAGCTCAACGAGTTCAATGCCTTGCAATAGGGTGGCCATACAGTGCCTGATCACGATGCCCATTTTTGGAGATTCTTCTGTATGCTCCGCACTTGAATATTGAGAAACTTAAGGTCAACAGGTTCTTGTTTGGCCTTAATGTTAGCATTCGTGCAAAGGTTAGGATTATGATGCGTCAAACCTTGTATGAGGCCGTTCAGAAGGCCCTCATAATAGAGGAGGATATTATCAACGGGGTTCAGAGAAGGACTCCAGTGAGACCCGTGGGGAACGTGTCATCTGGTGCGCAACAACATTAGACACCAGATAAACTTTCACCAGGATATCGTGGCTTCCAGAGAGGATCTAGTTTCACTACACATCGGTGACCAACACCTCAACAGCGGACTCCTTACCGTCGTTGACCAGACCCTTAGTAACTTGATAGATCTCGGTGCTACCAAGAGTTTCATTTCTAGTGCAGTGCTAAAAAGAATTAAGGTAAAGGAAGTCGAAAAGAATGAGTTTAGCTTTGTAGAGATGGCTTCGAGAGCCAAAATAAAGGTTGGAGGGAAGGTTACGGGTTGTAGCCTTAACCTAGGAGAGTTTTTCACCAGGGAAAACCTGTACATCATGATCTTAGGATCTTATGACATCGTGATCGATATGGATTGGTTGGAATCGCATGAGGCGATACTCAACTGTAAGACGAAACAAATGAGCTTGGTCAATGATGAGGGACATAAACATATGATTGTAGGGTGAAACTAGGTAGTTTCCATGAGGTTCATCTCTTCCTTGTAGCTATGGAAGAGCATGCACAAGGGATGTAATATTTATGTGATTCTTGCATTAAACGAGAAGGGAGTAGCGGAAGGTCTAGAACATCTTCTGGTGGTGAGAGAGTTGTGGATGTCTTCCCTGAGGAGTTACTTGAGATGCCTCCAGAAAGAGAATTGGATGTTACCATAGACCTAAAACTAAGGACTGAACCGATAGCAAGAACACTTTATCGGATGTCGACCCTAGAGTTATAGTAGTTGAGAATTCAACTGAAGCAGTTGTTGGACCTCGGACTTATACGTCCCAATGTGTCACTATGGGGTGTGCCTGTTATTTTCATACGAAAGAAGGATGGGTCGTGGAGACTCTGCATTGACTATCATCAACTGAACAAGGAAACGATCAAGAATCAATATCTGTAGCCAAGGATTGATTATTTGTTTGATCAGATGAAAGGCGTGACGATGTTTTCAAAGATCAACTTGCGATCGGGGTATCACCAGTTACGAATCAAGGAGGATGAAGTCCCTAATACCACCATTAAGATGAGGTTTGGAAATTACGAGTTTATTGTTTTACCATTTGGACTGACGAACACCCCTGGGGTATTTATGAGTTTGGTGAACGGGGTGTTTCGCGAATACTTGGAAAAGTTCGTCCAAGTATTCATTGATGATATTTTGATTTAATCTCAGATGATGGAGGAGCATGACTAATAGTTTCGCTTCGTACTACAGTGTCTGCGAGAGAACAAATTGTTGGGAAATTGTCTAATTGTTCGTTTTATCAATCGAATATTCACTACTTAGGGCATGTCATCTTTAACGAAGATATTTTCGTGGATCCAACAAAGGTCGAGGCTATTATGGAATGGCCTGCATTGATGAATGTCCCCAAAGTGCGAAAATTCATGGGTTTAGCGATATACTATCAATGGTTCATCGAGGGTTTTTCAAAGATAGCAAATCATACACGAAATTGCAGAAGAAGAACAAGAATTTTGTTTGAACTGAGAAATGCATGGAATAATTTCAAAGGCTCAAGGAGTTGTTGAAAACAACATCGATACTAAAGGTCCTTGACATGGATGCAAACTTATCGGTATGCACTAACACATCCAAATAAGGCTTAGGCAGAGTCTTGATGCAAGACGAGTGAGTGATCCCTTACATCTTGAGAAATTTGAGAAAGCATGAGGATAACTATGCGACACATGATTTGGATTTGTAAGCCATTGTTTATGCCTAGAGAGTTTGGAGGCACTACTTTATTGGACGAAAATTCAAACTAAAAACAGACCACTGTGGACTACAACACATCTTTACGCAAAGCGACTTGAACGTGTGACATCGACATTGGTCGAAATTGCTTAGCGAGTACGATTTCAAGATTACTTACATAAAGGGAACATTGAATAGAGTGGTTGATGCATTGAGTCAGAGATCGAACATATTTTTGGTGATGCCTCTTCAGACGAATCTATGTGAAAAGATTCTAACTTTACAACGCAACAATGGCTGGTACAAAGAGGTCAAGGTTTTATCGGACAAAACATAATGATGGTACCTAGACTTGAAGGATTTACGTTCGACGACGATGGATTATTGATATTTAAAAATTGAATTTGCATACGACTGAATGACAAGTTTAGGAGTTTGATCCTAAATGAGGCTCACAGAGCAGTGTACCTGGCTCACCCAGAGTCACGAAGATGAGGGAAGACCTTAAACCCCTATTCTTCTGGAAAGGAATGAAGGCAGACATAGTCAACTACGTGGAAATATGTCTATAATGTCAGCAGGTGAAGGATGAACATAGACATCTAGCAGGAATACTATAGCCACACGCTATACTGGAATCGAAATGGGAGGTCATTTCGATGGATTTCATTGTTGGATTTCTTCTGACGGCAGGGAGACATGACTCGATTTTTGTAGTAGTCAACACTCTGAAGAAGTTTTCTCATTTTATTCCTATTTGTATGATGTATCAGACACCTGACATATATAGAGTTTTCATCAGTGAGATTGTGAGGTGACATGGCATGCCTAAGAGGATTATATCCGATCAAGGATCGGTGTTTACTGGACAATTTTGGACTAGTTTCCAAGAGGCCTTGGGAACCCAACTTAACTTTAGTATTGTGTATCACCCGGAGACAGACGGGTAGACCAAATGAACATACCAAATCTTGGAGGACATGTTGCACATATACGAGATGGACCAATAGAACAGTTGGGAAGAATTATTTGCACTAGTAGAATTTGCATATAACAACAGTTATCAAATCACCATTAGGATGGCGCCCTTTGAGTTTCTTTATGGGTGACCATGTTAGACACCTTTGAGTTGGGATCAGCTTGAGGATAGGGTCCTGGTGGGATTGGAAGAGATCCAAGAAATGGAAGATCAACAAAAACTATAAAGACAAAAGAACAAGGAAGCGCAATATCGACAATAGAGTTATGTCGATGTGCATCGTGTCGATCGTAGTTATGAATATTGTTGATCAAGTATTCTTGTGGGTGAAACCTCATAAGAGCTCGATCAAGTTTGGAAAGGTGTTCAACTCTCTCCTAGGTTCAGAGAATCCTGAGAGATTGTGGAAAGGAGAGGGCAGTGGCCTATTTGACTAGCCTTGTCTGTTTCTTTGAGGCATACGCATTATGTATTTCACGTCTCTGTTTTGAGACATTATGTTAGTGATCCTACTCATGTTGTTGACTTGAGTACCTTGCAGGTATCGGATAAGGGTGTTCTCATAGTTGAGTTAATCCACATTCTAGACCATCACACTTGACATCTACGGCTTCAAACAATAGAAGATCAATGCAAAGTATAAAGACAAAAGACCAAGGGAGCATATGATCGACAATAGAGTTATGTCGATGTGCATCGTGTCAATCTTAGTTATGAAGATTGTCGATCAAGTATTCTTGCGGGTGAAACCTCATAAGAGATCGATCAAGTTTGGAAAGGTGTTAAACTCTCTCCTAGGTTCAGAGAATCCTGAGAGATTGTGGAAAGGAGAGGGAAATGGCCTATTTGACTAGCCTTGCCTGATTCTTTGAGGCATACACACTATGTCTTTCACGTCTCTGTTTTGAGACATTATGTTAGTGATCCTACTCATGTTGTTGACTTGAGTACCTTGAAGGTATCGGATGAGGGTGCGCTCATAGCTGAGCCAATCTGCATCCTGCACCATCGCATTTGACATCTACGATGTCGAACAGTAGATTAGGTCAAGGTCCAGTGGGACAACTATAGTCCGCACTCGACGACCTGGGAGGATGCATTAGATATGTGCCAACAGTTTCCATTTTTGCTGATATATAGACTTATGATACTGTGATACACCTTATTTCGACACTTATATACAATGAAACTTTGGGACGAAGTTCAAAAAAAGAGGATGTGTATGTAACATCCCGCTCTTGTGCAACCTAAGTGAACTTATTCTTTGAGGACAATTGCTGACAAGTGATTCAGATTATTATACTATTGGTCATTCGATTATGATTATGAGACATTATGGATTGATGATATGTTATTTTATTGTATTTGCATAGACAAGTGCTATTGACTGGGTTCTCCTGATTGTCCAGGAATTTGGACATTGAGGATGTAGAGGCATCGATGAAACACCTTGGACTCCAGATTGAGTTAGGGAGTGGATTGCTGGGTTTGAATTTTGTTGATGTGACATATGTACATATTATTAGATGTTATGATGATTGAATATTATTGCTGACATGATTCGTTGATGGATGCAGGTTGATGATAGATTGTTGACCAGACTCACATGTGGAGTAGAGGGGTCACGCACAACAACTAGAGACTTTGAGGGAGAGGTGTGGGAGCAACCCTACCACATCCTACTAGCACTCCCTCTGTGGCTCGAATTGTAGGTTAATGATTACCTAGTTCAATAAGGCCCACGATGTCGTAAAGGCAGACTGCAACAATCGCTCATGATGATTCTAAGGGGTGCACAATAAGGAAGGGTCCTTATTCCTTAGAGGTCCTCAGTCTCCCACAAGATCACCTGGTGGAGTATTGACTCCAGGGATTTTTGACATCTACCAAAGTTAGTCAAGAGGCGAGTGGCACCCTTGGAGCACGTAGTGCGTCTTGAAGGGCACGTCGCACAAATAAAATGGAAAGAGTCAAGTGGCACCCTTGGAGCACGTAGTGTGTCCTGAAGGGAACGTCGTGAAAGGAAAATGGAAAGAGACGAGTGGCACCCTTGGAGCACCTAGTGTGTCCTGAAGGGCACATCACGATTTTAATTGGTGAGTGAATAAACCTAGATGACCGTAAAATGAATGATGTTATAAGTAAGATTTAAAAACAATTTTCCCTATTAAAAATGTCACCCAGCCTAGACAAATTAAAACCTAGGTCTAAGTAGCACTTGCGGTAAAAAATAATAATAATAATAATTAAACATGTAACAATAAGGGGGGGGGGTAAGAAATTCAAATTACTTTATTAAAATCAAATTATTATGGAGGATTAAAATTTTAATAAGGGAAATGGTTGTTTTTTCTACATATGCTGATTTAATTTTTAGTTAAAAAGAAAAAGGGTAAATAGTTGTTTTAGCTACATATGCTAATTTAATTTTTAGTTAAAAAGAAAAAGGGGTAACTGGTTGTTTTATCTACACTTGCTAAATTTATTTTTAGTTAAAAAGGAAAAAGAGAGAAACTTAAAAGAATTAGGAAACTTAAAGAAAAAGGGGAAACGTAAAGAAAAAGTTGAATGTCTAACTTAGTAAGGAATCTTGCCTTGGGAACTTGCTATTTATGAACTCAACTAGGAATTAAGTAAGGCATAAGTCATTTAAGATTTGTAAGAGAATTTTGGGACACAAGGAGCATTTTTAGGAATGCTTTTAGGTGGGTGAGGGAAATAGGAATAATTAAATAATTAATAAAATTAATTTTCTGGTGCAACTAGGGGATGGGTGACATGTGTACAGGGAGGTTTTTTCCTAATTAAAATTTATGAAAAAGGAATTTAAGGAGAATTTGGGAAACTAATTACTTAAAAACTCTATAAAAAGGACGGAGGAGGAGGAGTATGCATCGAATGTTTATGCGTAACATTACACTGCTGATTTTTTCCTTGACTGAACTTTCTCTTGTGGGAGTTGGGATACCCATCTCGGTTAACGAGTAGTAGCTCGACCTTGCGAGGTGAGCTGGGTGCTAGTTGTTCTCTGGTATTGTGTGCGTGGCCCCTTTTTGGCCCGGGGAGCTCAGGGGGAAGAAGAGTACCTCTAGCGTTGGTTGGGAGGTACCGATGAGGTCACATCATTTGGCAAGTGGGACATGGACAGAGTGCATACAGGACAACGACTCAGAGCTTTCGCATTTGGCTACAGTACACATGCATATATTTTTTAATGGTAGTTTAATATTGTTCCTGCGCTTTCATTACTATACTTCTATTGTGTAAATATTATGTTTTACTCAATGCTTTATAATCAATGAACTTAAAGTCATCCCATCCTTACGCTCACTACATTTTGAATTGATTCCCTTGGCGAACCCAAACCCTGATTGCTATGATTTTTTTGTATTTGTTTTATTGATTATTACGAAGAAATTTGTGTTTTTCCCTTATCCCTTTAGTCATTAGTCTGTGTCTGAGAAGTCGGTTAGGATTCAAATCGATGGTCGTCACTTCGGTGTTTAAAAACCTATAGATTCAAATGCCCTACTTTCCTGTGCATAGATGATGAGTGAAGGATACATTTTCCTCCCATTCATCTATCCCTTACTTATCTCTGTGTTTTTCTCTAATGATTTATCCCCCATCTTTGTGCCTTCTTTTGATTGAGTATCTCTTCATTTTTTTGGATTCATATCGAATCGATTCATCTCTGCTATTTCCTATCATATCATCTCTGTGTTTTCTTGAATGATAAATCTCTATGTTGAATGATATGTCTCTGCATTCTTTTGGATGGTTATCTCCGCGTTTTCAAAAGGTTCATCTTGGAACATTTATCTTTTTTCTTTTTATTGTGATTGATTATCTATGCGGTTAGAATGATTAATCTCTCAAGGATTAATCCATGAATTCCTTGGCTCCTGGAAAAAAGGGGAAAAACATTTTTATTGCCAATTCTACATCAAATTGCTACACAACTTTTACTCCATTAATTACCCAGCGCTGGATTCGGAAAAACCTCTGCATATTGTTTCTTTATTTTTCTATGCGAACAACTTAATACTCTTTGCATTTTTAATATCACCTTCGCATTTAGTTATTTATTTCTCCCAACGATTTTCCCTAATAATCTCAGCATTTTTGATGATCACCTCTGCGTTTTCGCTCTATAAATGATGTTGTTTTTACTATGTAAATGATGGTGTTTTTACTATGTAAATGGTGGCATTTTTACTATGTAAATGATGGCGTTTTTACTTTGTAAATGGTGGTGTTTTTACTGTGTAAATGGTGGCATTTTTACTGTGTACATGGTGACATTTTTACTGTGTAATGGTAGCGCTTTTTTAATTGTGTAATGGTTTAGAATTATTACTTTTATTAGACAACGATTTATACTCTATTGATAGTTTGGATAGTGATTATATACTCTATTGGCAGTGATATAATGCACAACGATATCTATTGACAACGATATAATGCACAACATTATTATACTCTATTGACAGCGATACAATAATGCACAGTGATTACTATACTCTGAGTTTGGATAGCGATTCATACTCTATTGACAGTTTGGATAGCGATTTATACTCTATTGACAACAATATATATTGCACAAATTTTGCATCGTGATTTCTTGCGAATTTACTCTGTGATTTAATACATTTTGAATGTGAATTTACTCTGCGATTTAATACGTATTGACTGTAAATTTACTCTGTGATTTTATTACATATTGACTGTGAATTTTACTCTACGATTTAATACATAATTGACTGCAAATTTACTCTGCAGTGTTAATACATATTGACTGCGAATTCATATGTTGGACAACGTTTATTTTATTAGACATCATGGTGGATAGTGATTTATTAAATAACAATCTAGTTATTTCCTTGATTACTAGACAACTATATATTTACACAGTGAGTTGATGAATTCCTTGATGATAAGACAACTATATATATATATATATAATGGTTAAATCATTTTAATGGACAACAAATCATCGACAACGTCCTTATATAAAATAGACAACAAATTATATATATATAATCGACATCATATTTTTATATGATAGACAACGTTTCTTATCTACACAACATTATATATGTTTAATCCCTTAGACAACGAATTATATTGTTATTTCCCTATCATTTCCTTTTTATTGTTAATTCTTTATTAATGGACAACGATCACTTGGTTGTTGACAGTTAGCACATGGCTTTATTGATTGATTTCTTCTTAATAGATAGCACATGGTTATACAACATTAATAACACATGATTAGCAATGGACAAAAATATTATTATGGGACAGTGACATCATTGCTAGACGTAGGTTTACTAATAGACAAATACACAATTAATAGATAACAATTTTATTATATTGTTTATGTTTAAAAGATAGAAAATTCCTCCTTAGGAAAATACTTATCGGATATCTGGAATTGGAAATTAGCTACAATGAACTAATTGTTTGATAATAATTATTTTAATGTGTACCCATTGATGTATGTTTGCAATAGAATTGTTGCGCAAGGAATTTAATGTGTTGTATGAATTTTATAGTCATTAGTTTCTGTTGCATCTTGTTGACTTGTCGATTGGTTGCTTGGGTTAGTCATCATGTTGTTTGACAGTTAACTCGGTCTCCTAGCACGTTTAAATTTTCTTGGGTTATTGGTCTAGATGTGTCATGTCACGCCTTGGTTACTGTCACGCCCATCGCCTGGTGACGGCATGATTCCTAATGAGGGGATATTGTGTGCCCAGATGGATAGAGGGGAATGATAACCTGGCCAGAATCTGTGCTTCCCAATGTGGGTGTTGTTCGTTGATTTTGATTTGGTACTTGATTCTTTAATGCCTCAATGCGTTGGTTTGCACGTCGTAGAGGTTTATATTACTAGTTGTCAAAGTCATTGTGTTAGGTGGTTGATGTTGTCCTTTATCTTCTAGGCGTTGTCTTGGTTGTGTCAGGCAGGTAGCCGATTTTATATGCCTTTGATTTTCGCATGTTTCTCCCAGATGCTTGATGTGTTAGTGTGTTGAGTCGTTGTTGTCTGTTGCCTGATCTACGTGCATTTTGTTCATCGTCAACTTGTGCAGCTTAACTGTTGTCATTGTCGCCTTCCTTCTTTAAAAAACAAAAAAATGCACTTGCTTGTGTCGCTTGTAGTCATAACGACAGGGTTGTTACAAAAAGGAAATAGAGAAATATTTGAATGATGCTTTTCTAGTAATAAGTATCTCACCAAACGCTCCATTATGGCTCCCTAATCCGTTGATTGAAAAATTGATCTACTGATTATATTTGTTAGAATTGATTTGCAAAGGACATTCATTTGTATATTAGTATTGTTAAGTTGGTGTTGTGAAGGTGGTCAAGCATAGGCAATCTTGATTCCAATAGCCACATGGGACAAGACACTGGCACTCTCATAGCCAGAAGTTTATTGTATGAGAAAACTTGATAAAGGAAAATGTATGGGAAATCATATTAACTCAGAGATAGCATTAATACATTTGTGAGTCTAACTTGAAATATAACAAATGTATTGATAAATGACATTTTTCTCGAGGTCAAGTAACACTTGGAACCACTTGATTAACAAAAATAAGTTCTAGGAAAAAATAAAACATCTCATATATGAGCCATTATGAGAACCTAGATTAAAAGATTTTAAAAACATTGATTTATGTAAAATGAAATAGGAAAAAATGGCATACCGATTATAGTCCCTGCCACCTCAAGGTCAGGAAAAGTGACTTAATAAATGGGACTTTGGGGTCAATTTTTTTTTTATTTTAGTATCTTTCGATGTATAATTAGTTTGGAAAACACAACAAATTAAAAAATGAAACACAAAGAAAATGTTGGATCAAATTTTCTAAAGGTCCACTTATTACTTATTTCCTTGATATGGCCTTGTGGAGAGTCGACACAACTTGTGCATCATACTTTTAGTTTCACTTCCTGAGTATAAATATCATCAACATAAACAATATCTATTCAACAAAAAATCGTTTGGATCCTTCGGAAAGATGAGTCGGATATGTTTTCTCCAATAATTGAGATTGTCGAGAAGAGAGGGACCATGTCCATAGAACAAACATAAGGGAAAAAGATTTGGAATGTCCCAAATAGACATTCAAATGTTTACAGGGATTGTTACTTTGTTTTAGATTGCCATGCTATTTGTTAGTTATCAAAATAGTTGAGTATGGAATTATGTTGGTTCCCTAACTGTGAGGTTGATTTTCTTTCTAATGCTCTTTTTTCTATGATTATCATTTTGATATTTGAAACTTTGTTGTAGCTTGTGAAAAAAATACATTAATCATTATCAACACTTCAATTTTTTTTATAATAACAATAATCTATTTTTAAGGTCATAACCAAGTCAGATACCAAATTGGTGTATGATATCCCCTTGTTTGTGGGACAAGGACCCCTGAGTGCAGTTATTTAACTGTTAAAGTCTACATAGATGTACATACCCTACTCCATATGGATTTTAACCTGTGACCTACAAAAAACAATACATGTTCTTAACCATTTCCTAGCTACTCACACTAAGACAATTTTATTAATCATTATGCATCATGTTTTTGTTGACCCCTAAATGGAGATGGCGCTGACATGTTTACAAACTTGACCCTTCTCCTAGGAGAGAAAAGTAAAAGGCATGTCCATTTTTTGGCCGAGATGAACAAAATTGTATTGGGTCAGTAGATAAAAGTATGTTGCCTTTGAATAGAAGGGTAGAGAGTAGATCACCAAATCATTATTTTGTTGGAGAGAGAAAATGTGATATATCTTGTGTGAAAACTAATGACGTAAATAGAAATGACAGGTTCTTTTCTCACCAATTTGGCAAATATCCTATATACAATTTTAGCGCAACAGGTTTTGTATCTGATTTCCACATTGTATTTATTATTGGATTCTTTGTTATCGAGTTACATGGGAAACTAACTGTCTACTAATTCATAAGATCTGTTTATATTTTCATATTTTGTAATGTCGGTGTTAGAAAGGTATAATTCTCGTTTAATAAAAAACTTATTAAAAATAAATAAATCAAATTGGTAAATCAAATTCTTATTGGGAAGCCTTATCGAGGAAAATGACACAACCATTATCAGGGATGTCAAGGGAATTTGAAACCAAGAAATTTTGGCTTTTCTATGCCCTACGTCTATATATCTTATAATGTTTTCCTGGACGAATTCTCTTTTACCAAGTCATAAATTAACAAATGTTCAAATTGATTTTGTAAGGGTGAAGTAAATATTGAAAGGGATTTTGTAAGGGTGATGGCAATCCTATCCCTGGTTTCGTTTTGCATGAGTATAATAGAATTGGTTTTTTCTTAATACTTTTATTTGTGTTGTGTTTAGTATAGTTTAAATAGGTTTAATGATTAAGAGTGTGTATTTTCTTATTGGAGATCATGAGTTTCAAAATTAGAGGAAGTAGAGTTTTTATTTAACCCATTATGATGAAGCTCGAAGGAGAAAAGTTTGTTTTTGACCGAGTGATTAAAAAATTTACTTACCCATTACAAAAAAATATTTACTCATTATATATATATATATATATATATTTAATGTTTTAAATTAAAAAATACAATTTAAACCATTAAAAATATCACTTTCATATACATTCCTGTGAAAAAGAGATTAAAAAGATAAAATGTTTATTAAAATCCCAAAACATAAGATCCTTGTAATCTCGGATCTTGTTATGCCCCCAAGGCATTTTTGTAAGGGGAGGTTCTCTTGATGCCTTCGTCGTATGTCCAAAGATTATAGGAAGTTTCCATCTGAAGTTCAACCATGGAAGTTTCCATCTGAAGTTCACTGACTCCAAAGTGCTTCTTCCAGGTTTCTTCAAACACCACCCGCTCCAAAGTGCTTCCAGATTTCTTCAAACACCATCGACTCCAAACTGCTTTCAAGTTTCTTTTGCTTCCAGGTTTCTTCAAACACCGCCCGCTCCAAACTGCTTCCAGGTTTCTCTTCAAACACCGCACCGGCTCTAAATTTCTTTCAGTTTTCTTTTTAACACCACACTGGCTCCAAATGGATTCTAGGTTTCTTCTTCAAGCACCGCACCCGCTAAATCTAGACCAAACAATCTTTAGTCAGGCGCAGGCGATCAGTCGTCGAATCCCGAGGTGCGTAACCATGTTTCAAGATTGGGAATCCAAGTGTGTGTGCAGGTTATTCCTGTTAAATATATTGTACCCTCAACAGTATGACCGTACAATGCCATTTGTACTGGACAGTTGTACTTTCTAATTCCGTCTTGCTTGATCATATATAAGCTCAGCTATTTCCTATTATTGGTAGCTCTTCAGTTATGTTCTGTACTTCTTCATACATTTGAATATACTATTCTTTTCTCTATGCATTTCTCTTTTCTCCACAATTTATCATGGTATCAGAGCTTCGGCAGTAAGCCTCTTCACACAGTTGGGAGAGCAACACGATCCTCACAGTGTAGAGCTTACACGCATCTTGAGAGCACGCGACACAGTTTTTTCACAAGGCTTGGAGAGCTGGCCGTAATACTCTTTAAAGATCGTCGTAACAAGCTTGCGGAGGAAGTAGAGCGTACAACGCTCAAAATATCCTAGACAAAGAGAACGCAGAAGAAGAAACCCTAAAGATTCTTTTAATTTTTTCAAGAATCGTCAAAGATTGATGAAGAAAAGCCAGAGGAGGCGAGAAATTTTAAAGAACTTGTAAATTTCCCTCACATCCGTTAAAGATTGAAGCACAGAACGAAGAATCCATGAAATTCTTTCAAAACTTTGAAAGACTCACGAAATGTTTCTTCCGCAGGAGTAAATTCCGTTAAATTCGGGATAGAACACATCTCAGGCACAATGAACAGCCATTGAAGCCGTGAAATTCATCCTACGAACGGTTCCAAGGCGGGAAACCAGTCCAGAAGGGACCAGGAGAGCGCGGAACAAGCGAAAGCATTTCAGCCGTCAGATCTTGCGCAGAGGACCGATAGTCATTGGATCAGCAAGAAGGTGCACGACGGTTAGTCGTCTGGAGTGCACAGAAGAATTTTTCACTTGAGAAATCCTGACGTCATCTTGACCGTCCATCAAGAGACACGTGGCGAGATCCTATTCCATCACAAAATCGGGAATTGGGAGTTGGACGAGCGAAATAATCTGCTCTCCAAAAACTCCGATACGCAAAATCGCGAAATCTCGAAACGATCAAAGCCGTCCATTTAAGAGGACAGGTGGCAGCAGATCAACGCATCGTCATATCGGCATTTTGGAGTTCGGGGTTTTCAAAGACATTGCAACGGGACCTCGCAACTCGCGAAATCGTGATACGCAATATAGCGATAAGATCTCAGCCGTATGCTTGTCCGGACACGTGCGAACATCGCGGCACCCATCGGCATTTTGGCATTCAGGGTTTCAAGTTGTCAAAGAAACTTGACATCGCAACTCGCGAAATCGCGATACGCGAAATCCTGATAAGATCTCAGCCGTCCATTTTGGCTGGACATGTGGCGGACATCGAGGCCACTATCGACATTCGGCGTTTCCACTTGACAGACACATTGTGTCAATAGAGCATCGCAAGTCGCGATATCCCGAGGAGGCATCAGGACCGTCCATCTCTCTCGGACGCGTGGCTCAAATTCGGCGACTTGGAAAAAGTCCCGAAGAAGAAAAGGTCATTGGCATATCGCGAGTCGGGAAATCGCGATCCTTGAGAACAAGTGATCGGGTTTCTTTCCAGTGAAATCCCCGACGCAAATCTAGCCGTCCATCTGTTCAGGACGCATGGCAGAGATCGAGGATTTCGGGAAAAGTCCCGATAAGCGGATTCATCGATTTTTCAAGATTCGGCATTTCACGGATCTTGGAGACAAGAGGTCCAGGACATAACATATCGCGAAATCCCGAGAAGAGATCACGATCGTCCATCTGTTGAGGACGCGTGTCGTAGATCGGAGCCATCGGGAAAAGTCCCGATAGGATAGTGCCATCGGTAAATCAGAGTTCGGGAAATCAAAGGGACAAAATAACTTGACATCAGAAATCGCGAAATCGTGATTCGCGAAATCCCGATAAGATCGGGACCGTCCGATCCTCAGCAGATCTGGACCGTTGAAAAGTCCAAAGGTGATTCTTTCGTGTTTCGGTGATTTGAAAGTCAAAGAACGGGAAAAGCCCGCAGCACTTTAACATTAAAGCGCGTGGTCACATTGCAAGGAGATCAAGGGCCATATAAAGCCTGATAAGCTCCCATCGGCCATCGACGAATCGAAAATCTCTGTGATTGGAGGTAAATACAAATTTTTCCCTCTATTTTTTTTAGGATTTTTTAAATGGCGTCGACCAGCAATCTCGGCCCGACTCAGGGTTCGATTCTTTTGGGAAAGAATTACGAATTTTGGTCTCTTCGAATGAGGTCATTCTTGCAAGCACAAGAGTGTTGGGAACCAGTGGATCTTGGCTATGTGGAACCAGATCCAGCCGCCCTCACTGCCATGACAAATGCGCAGAGAATTGCTCAGGAAACTCTGAAGACCAAGGAAAACAAAGAAAAATTCTGGATACAGAACTCTTTGGATGATTCAATATTCTCGAAAATCACAAGCGCTGGTACTTCCAAACAAGCCTGGGACATCCTCAAAACGTCTTACCAAGGAAATGACAGGGTAAAGACAGT
>ML788976.1:183416-205860 GCA_009831015.1 Picea engelmannii
CTGGTGGCTATGTTCAAATTTGAGTCTTTAACACATAGATCCACAGTGTATTTTTGGTGGCTATGTTCAAATTTGAGTCATATTGGCATGGATCCACAGTGTATGTTTGGTAGCCATGACCTGTCTTACTTGACATGGATCTTTGCATGTCGGCATTTATGCTTTGAGTCATTTGTATTCTAAGTATGGGAATGCCTACCTCAGTGATGATGTATTATTGTACTGTATTTCCTTGTTTGTTGGCAGGTTTTCGACCGACTGTTCCTTGTTCCCTACACACACTCGACAAAGTATTTCATCTATCACTCTGTTATAACTTCATACTTTGGGGGGCTCTCTGTTACACATTATTTTCGTCATCCCTATGATCGTTAATGATGTAAACCTATATGTTTCCTTCAAAGGGGTCAGTTGCCTGAGTTCCTGAAGAGAGAAGGGAGAAGAACTTTTCCTGAGAAAAGAAGTTGCATTTTCCTATGTAAAAACCTTATAAAAAATGAAGTTCGCAGGTTGCTATATAGGCAGGGTGCGAGAATGACCCATTCTCGCAGGTTGCACTATATCCAGGGTGCGAGGTGTTCGCAGGTTTCATTATAGCCAGGGTGCGAACACCTCGCAGGTTGCTCTATAGCTAGGGTGTGAGAATTCTAGCACGTGGGAAAAATGATCATTTTCTCGAATCTTCTAGAAGGAGAAACTTCTATGGTGAGGTGGCATCCGAATGGTTTGGATCTTACTCGCTTTCATGATTTAGTGGGATCATCCTAACCTCCTCACCTTATCCTCTTCAACTTATAAAAGGAGAGGAGTTCTCATGGAGAAAGTTAGCTTGAGCTTGGGTTAGCTTTGTTGGTTCTTGAGCTTGTTAGCTTTGGCTTGGTTAGAGTGGCTTTGAGTGCTTTGTCAAGATAGATTGTGAGTAGCTATCAGATCTATAATCTCAGAATCTTTGGAGCAAGAAGTGTGTGGGGAATGAAGGACAGTTGGAAGGGACCTTACGACATCAAGGCAATGGTTGTAATCTCTCTTTCACATTTAATATGATACAGTAATATGATTATTTCCTATAAATCTTGTTTTGTTTTATTGTATGATTCCTTAATCAGATACATAGGTTTATATTGATTTTATGCTATTGCTATCACTTTGGTTGGTTTGTGTTGTTTTGATCTTGACTGCACAAGAGCATTGGAGCGAAGCGGGAGCAACAAAGACTATAGGAAGCGATTATAAGGTATGTTACTTATTCTTGCCTCTTAGTAAATTCAATATTTAAAACTTAAAGAAAGCGTCCTATTCTGTCTTGCTCTAGATCCAGGTGGATCTAGGGAGATCGGTTTGTGTCCGCACTTATGGATTTATCCAATAACACACGCTTCCTTTAGTGTTTTGGCGCATGTTAATTTTTTGACCAATTGTATAGTTTTTGCCTCTTGGAAATGCTTTCTTGGTGTTGCAGGTGAACTAATAGGTGTTTGGATATATGGTATTCATTTAACCATTTGCGGACAAAATTTTAGTGATAACAGATGCCCCATGATGTGTGAGGTTAGGAGAATATGTATAGATGAAATACATCAATGTTTCTTCTACTAAGAGTACCATTGTAAGGAAGAGTGTTGATAGGAATTGCAAGAGCGATCCATTGGAGGGAGAGGGGAACCTATGGGACCCAAACCTTTCGCGAGGTAGGGGAAAATAAAAGTTGTATACAAACGAGGCAAGCATCCCCCATGCTCGTTTCATGTAACTCAAAAATGTATGATAGTAACTGAAGTTGTATGCTGATGTAGATAATTGCAGTGCCCTCCGGGACGGTTTGATAATGGGAGATGCCAATTATGATGGTGAACATACTATGAACAGAGGCAAGGATGCCTGTAAGAACTGTCGATGACTCGTAGGCATTGATAGCCTAACAAATTCAGAGGTCTTCAGCTAGTATAAAACAACTGCAATAGTCACATAGTAAGACCCACTGTAACATGAGAGTGTGTTGACATCGAATATGATGGGGGTCAATGAAAGTAGAGAGCAATGGTGGTTCTCTCTATGTCGTCCGAGACTCCTCATTGTAAATATAATGAAAGTAAAGATACAGTCACCCTTCTGGAAACTGTGTTGATGTCGACAAAGAGGGAGACGTGACTCCATGAAGCAAAAAGGGCTTTATAAAATCCACTAGATAAGATCAGGAATTGATAAGGAACATGGACAAAGTCAAGGTGCGAGGAGACTCAATACTTCCCTTGGTTGGGGGTATATGGGAATGATGATTGGCAGCAACCGTGAAAATGGATCTAGCGTCAGGGGGATGACTAGTCATGGATATAAATTGCACTAGAGGCGGGATAAAGTGGGAAAAATTAGAGATCAGGGGTACGTGGATTGTGGGATACTCAGGGTTTATGGATGATATCAACAGGAGTAGCAGATAATGAATTCCCCAACCAAGGGTGACATGGGTAGATTTTCTGGAAAAAGAAAGTTGCCAAGGGAGACAACAAAAGGATATGTAAATGCTGGAAACAAAGGCTTTTTACAACTACCAAATGAATAAAGAATAATTTGGGATGAGGGTACAGATACAGAAATGGGTGCCCCAGTGCAATATGGCTTGGCCTGTGAGGGCACAAGTTGCATGGAGAATTGGTGGAGGGTGGGGGCCCCATGGGTGGGTTTCTGTATGAGGTAAATTAATGGAGGGAAATCTATAGATGGGAAAACTTATTATGGATGAAATGGAGGGTTAATGATACTGTGTAGGTTCAGTCAAAATAGAACCATGAGGAGATAACTTGGGAGTCCTTTGGGAAAGCTAGAAAAATGAGGAGAAGGAGTATGTGGTTGATTCTCAGAAATGCGTAAGACTATCGGGACTCCCATCCCTAGGAGGTGAAAGCGGCATGAGTGTCAAATTTCCAAGGGGGACTATGAATGGGACAACGCATGTAGGGACGAGTGCTACCGGGTGACAGTACAGAAATGTAGTGGAGATGAGAGTACTGTAGAGACGAGTGTGAGGATCGTAAAGGTAGATGTCAGAGGGTGTGACTGGGATATGCAATTGATATTCAGAGAGGATGATTACATGCCATTTTTGATCATATACCTGAAGGGGATGCATTGGGTTGTGAAGACTAAGTACCTGCTTCTACCATTGGACTTTGTTAATAGCTTCTACCTGGTCATTGGACTGAGGTTAGTATGGGGAGGCGAACTCATGGGAGAAGCCTGACCTTGAGGAGAGTTCAACAAAGATCTCATTATCAAAATGTTTACCGTGATCAGAGACTAGCTGTAGTGGTACTCCAAAGCGGGTAATGATGTGGTTGAAAAAAAAATGCACTATTGTGTTAGCGGTGTTGTTAAAGTTAGGCATGGCTTCGGCCCATTTGGTAAAGTAATCTATTGCCACGACGATGTACTTGTGTCCATTTCTAGATGGCAGATTGCAAGTCATGAATTCTATGCCCCATTTGTAGAAGGGGTCGACAGTGATGACTGGATGTAGAAGAGTTGGTGGTGCTCATGCTTTGTTTGCATAAAGCTGGCATTTGTCACATCGCTTAATAGCGTGGATGCAGTCATGAAACAATCTGGGCTAGAAGTATTTGGCGCAAATGATTTTTTGGGCGGTGGACATTCCTAAGAGGTGGCCACCAAAAGTTCCACTATTACAATCATTCAAGACTCCATCGGCTTCATCAATGGTCAAACATCAGCAAACTATGGTGTCGACCCCACGATGATAAAAAATGTCATTGATGAGGAGGTAGCGAGGGGATTGGTGGCGAATGCGCTGATAAATGTCTCGTGAGAGATGAGTCCCAAAATTCTATGTTAGAAGGTAGACAAGGAGGTTGCCATACCAGGGGTCATCCGAGGGGATGTAGAAGAGGCGTTCGTCAGGAAATTCCATGTTGACGGGTGAACTTGTAGTTTCAGAGGGAAATGTTGTGATGAGTTCAGCGAGAACAAGTGCTTTCTTTCTTTTGGGAGTTGAAAACTCTAGGTCGTATTCCTGAAGAATAACGATACACTTGGAAAAATTACCATTAATTTGTCGTCGACTAAGAAAGTATTGTATGGGATTGGAATCTGCCATGACTTTGGTAGTGTGACGCAAGATATAATGATGCAGTTTCTGGAATGCAAGGACAACTGCGAGGGAGAATTTTTCTTCATGGTTGTACTTTAGGGGTTGTCCTGAAAGGTTTTTAATGATATAGTAAATAAAATTATCGTGACCATCATCCCCTAGATGGAAGAGAACTCCTGCTACTGAGATGACTGAGGCCGATAAGTAGAGGATGTAATCATGATCATAGTCGGGAGGACTAATCAAAGGGGTGTTGGAGAGTGCCACTTTTAAATCATCAAAAGAAGTTTGGGCATGTTCGTCTCATTGAAATGGGATATCATGGCGCAATAAGTGAAGGAAACCATGCGTGCGAGTGGCATAATCTGGGACAAAGTGTCATAAAAAGTTGGCTTTGCCTTGTAGGCTCTGCAGTTGGTGCAAATTCCTAGGTGGTGGAATTTTTGTGATAGGTTGGACCTTGAGGGGGTCCACTGTGATACCGTGTTGGGAGACAATGAACCCAAGGAGGCATCCGATGGTGATGAAAAATACACACTTAAGGGGGTTCAAGAAGATATTGTACTATCGACATCATTGAAAGACGACCCATAAGTCATCTAGATGTTGAGTTCATTTCTTGGATCAAGCAGTGAGGTCATCCAAGTAAGCGAGAATAATGAGAGTGAGGTCATGGAAAACGTAAGTCATGGCCCATTGGAATGGTGCACCTACGTTTTTGAGTCCAAAAGGCATGATGCGGAAAGAAAAAGTACCCCATGGGATAGTGAATGTGGTCTTATACTGGTTTGCTAGATGGATTTGGATTTGATTGTAGCGAGAGAACCCGTCCATGAAGGACAAGGCCTCGTGGCCAGCATAGTCATGAATGATTTGGTCGATGAAAGTTGTTGGGAAGTTTCCTTTAGCACAAGTGTGATTGAGATTGTGAAAGTCGGTGCATACGCGAATGGTGCCCTATTTTTTGTTAACGGGAACAGGGTTGAAGACCCATGACGTGTAAGCGATGGGGTATATGAACCCTGCAGTGCGTAATTTGTTGATTTCATATTTGATAGTAGCGGCTTTGGATGGGTACAGTGGGCATTGTTTTTGACGTACAGGGGTGATATCTGGCCATGTGTCGATGTGACGTTCGACGATAGAAGGATCGAGGCCAGGTATCTCTGTGTATGACCAGAAAAAAATATCTCGGTATTCCTGAAAGAGAGATTTGTAAGCTATGAGTTCCTCAGGGGAGCATGCAGTGCCAATGGTGATTTCTTCTATGATCCCTGGTTTGATGGAAATATCAATTTTGACAGTGGGGGAAATATTGGCCATGTTTCCTTCTTCAAAAGCATTGGGGGTAGGGATAGGGTTCTTGAACCAGTCTATATGCCCAGATGGAATGAAATAATTTGTTTCGATTGCACATATGGAGGCTTGACTTGGAGGGGTAAAGGCTTCCTGTGAGAGAAAGAGTGCTCGATGATGGAACGCATTCCATGGGCGATCGAGGGTAGTTAGTTCCTCTAGGATATCTTCGTCACAGTGGAAAATGTGAGAATACACGGGATCTGGGGAAGTAACATTGGTGACAATCACGTTTGATGGTCTTCAGTTGGTGAAGAGAGAGAGGGGGTATCGCAATGATGGTGCGATGGCATGCTTGACATAAACCAGATGTTCATACATTGTGGGTTGTGAACTATGGGCGGGGGTAATATTTCCTGAGGGAAATGAACCGAAGAATTGGGGGGATTTGGTGGCAAATCCTTAGACAGTCTATCCATGAACCATGGAGGACTGGGAAGTGACTCAGGTTTAGAGGAGTTGATGGGGTCAATATCTAAAGAAGGAATAGGTGGAATTACTTGTATCGCAGAGAGTGCGTTGTTTGGAAGATCTTGAATAAGGGCCATGTGACGATGCCTGTATTCAATGATCGTATGACACTGGCATGTGAAATGATCAAGTGAGTCACAAAGAGAGAAAGGGAACCTCATCTATTCGTTGACTAAGGTCGTGACATAATGGATGTCAGTGATGCGGGTATTAGATGACGTGGGTGGAAAGGGATCTTGCTGAAAGTTTTGATGTACTACCGTTAGCGTCTGTCGAAACTGAGGTAACGCGGGGAAATGATGAGTGTAGTGGCCATATTCTGAACAGATGGCACATGTGAAGTTTGTTCACAACCCTTTATTTCCCTGAGTAGGGGACACAGTGGTAGTACTAGGTGTGATTGTTGAAGCGATGAGTGGTGTGGTTGCTCGACGGAGTTGGATCAAATTGAGTAACTCGGAGAGAGA
Source organism: Picea engelmannii (assembly GCA_009831015.1). Classification (NCBI taxonomy): domain Eukaryota; kingdom Viridiplantae; phylum Streptophyta; class Pinopsida; order Pinales; family Pinaceae; genus Picea; species Picea engelmannii. Next base: position 189,813 of record ML788976.1, read on the forward strand.
GGGAAATCTATTTGTGGGGTGTCCCTCTCGCTCACAGAGTGCGCATGGAGGTTGAACTCTCGAAGGAAGTGGAGTGGTGGGATCTTTCTTCTTCCGTCTGCCCCCAGCCTTAGTGGCGGTGTTGGAAAGTGCGGGTGAGGGTGGTGCCATTGGAGTTAGTACGAGAATATACATTGGGATTCCCTCTGTTTGGGGATGGAGGGATGGTTGAGGAACCATTGTGGGTGGGTGTAGATAACATAACAAAATGGAGAACAACATGTTGGGAAGGGTAAGCATTACGGTGACCTAGAAATATTGTACTCTCGGTGGGTGGTAGAAGAAGAGAATTTGAGTAATGTCTTGGGGGATTGTCTCCCAAACCGGGATTTGACCCTGAGGGAGGGTAAAATTGGGGATAAGAAGTGGCATGGGATTCTCAGGGGATTTCTGAGGTAGGATTTCTTCCATGAGAGGGACGTCTGGGAGTGCAGAAGCCTCGGTGGGAGGGATGGGATCTTTAATTTTAGTTCCATTGGAAGATATGACACACACTTGTGCTGAGGGATGTATGAGCAGTGGTGCTCCATGGTATGCCCCTAGCAAGGATGGGTCCTTGAAAATTTCGGGGCCCATATCCATGAGTGGATATGCATCGGCACTAGTGCGGACAAGAGATAAGATGTTCTCGATGTTGGAGGAGTGGTTAGGCTCGTAATGTGAAACTTGGCCAATGGTGATGATCTTCCCATTATGGGGGAACATCATTGTTCGAAACACAAAAGAGGCCACAACCTTCATAGCGTACATGTAGCTACGTCCAAACAAGATGTTGTAATCGAGCAAGGCGTTGATAACCTTAATGTTGATAAGGATGGTTTTTCCCCCGAGTTCAATGGAAACATTTTGAAAGAGCCCTTTAGGAGAGGATGGTCATCCATCATAGGCTCTCAAAGTGATGGCAGATGGGATTAGATCATGGGAGACAAGTTTCTACCATACAAGTTTGGACATGATGCACGTGGATGCACCTTCATCAATGAAACATCGATGAACCATTATGTTCTGAATTTTAACTGATATCTGGAATGATACCAAAGCGGGGAGGCAAGGTTCCCCACAATCTAGATCGAATGTGATGAGTCTAGTATCAGCTGGGTCGACTTCCCCCAAGGCGGAAAGAAAGGATTTCCATTGAGTGGGGAAGGTTTGGAGGACCTACAAGACTGACATGGCTATAGGAGACTGCGCCAATTCATCGACTAGACAGTAATTGTGTGCTTCCCTAGTCTGGGGGTTGTTGACATTCTGTCGTAATGGGATGTGAGGAATGCGAATGGGGGGTTCAGTGTTAGGGCATGGAATCATCAGTGGTTGTCCATTTGTAGCTGGAGTTACTTCCAAATTGGTGGGAGTATATTCAAGGGGCTCTTTATATTGATGACTACGCATTTGTAGAAGGATTTCTTCTTCACTAGTGAGGAGGATATTGTGATCTGCCGAATTTCTAGGGTTTTGATATTGTCCCATCTGTGGTGGGGCAGGATGCATCTCCTGTTGGGTATTCATCACTCCTTGGTGTGGAATAGGGTTTTGAAACACTATCGGTGGTGGTTGTTGCAAATATTTTTGTGGGGCCTACTGGGGAGCAGGCAGCGCTGGAGGATGTGGAACATTCATGGAGTCTTTCATCTGTTTGACGTTGGCAATTTGGGGGAAATGGTGAGTATAATGACCATGTTCATTGCAAAGAGAACAAGGGAAGTTCATCCGGAGGTTATTGTTTTTGTTCCTCCCTTGGATTTTTTTATTATTACCCCCTTGGGGGTTCTGGTTTCCCCCAACAGGTTGGTTTTGTTGGGGGTTATTTCCCCCTAGTCCTGGGTTATTATTGTTTCGGTTTTTTCCTTTCTTTTTGGCATTATTCGACTGATGGTTTGGATTTTTTGTATTCAGTTGTTTAAAGTTTTGAATATGTTGAATGCAAGAGGGATGAATAAAGTTAACCCCAACATGTGGTTGTCCTTGTGGATGAGTAATGGGTTGTGGAGGACCAGGAAATGGAAAATACGGATTATTTTTTGGCAATGATTTGTAGGGTGTCAGAACTTGGTTGAATAGTTGAGCACATCATGGGTGTCGGTGAGGGTCCACTCATGGAGGGAGGGAGGATAGAAGGCTATGGTTGTTGATAAGGGGTAGAGGGTAAGAAGGGGGTCCTCCATACATCGGTGGATATTGGGGTGTACCGTACATGGGTGGTGGTTGGATGTACGGACTATGGTGTGTTGTGGTACCAATCAATCCATCCACTGAGCGAGACATCCCATGTTTTTCCTAGCCAAATGGTACGAGTCTCGGGGCATCAGGTAGTACTATGTATAAGTATCCTGACTGTGCATAAATGACGTCATATTGTTGAGCCTTGTTGATGGTTGCCTCTTCAATTTGGGGGAAGATGGAGGACACATATTTGGTAAGGAGAGGGACAAGTGATCTGAGAAACCAATCAAGGCATTGTTCTTTGGTGGTTTCTTCTTTGCATAAACTACGTCGTCGACGCCATTCGTGAATGTGGTCAGAGATATGTGTGGTTGAGGTTTGTTTAAAATCAGAGCACAGTTCGATACCATTGTCATGACGAACTGGTAGTTGAAAGAAGGTCAAAAATGTTTTGGCCAATTGTAACACACCCACCACGGGGCTAGAAAATTTTTGGCTTTCTTTCCTTATTCTCGAGGGACAACACTCCCTGAGATTCTAAGGAGCCTAGCGCAGACCCTCCCTTCCCTTTAAAGTCCCTCATATGACCGTGTCTATGCCCACAGTCCTTACCAAAAAGGCACTTCTGCTATTGTGATATGGGGAGTCGTGAGGCAAGCAATCCCTTGCTCTCTTGACTTTTGAAGGGTCGAAACTTGAAATGGACCTAACCACTTATTGAGATTAAAAACAACCCGGAATAAGTTTGGTACTCTACCCTTCGGGGTTTCCTCCATCAGGATTTCGGGATGTGCGACGACAGGAGGTCTCGCACTTGGGTTTCCCGGGAGTCGAAACTCCGAAACCTACATACATGTATATATATCGCTCAACCTATTTCAGGAATTCACAAACCAAGTTTTTGGGACTGGCGAGCACAAGAGAACTTGTTGATAGGTATCCCAGGTGCCAAAACACCGAAACACCATATCTCGTCCGCACTATTATTATTTTTGGGTTTCGTAATTTGGGTTTTCAGGACTGGCGAGCACAAGAGAACTTGTCGATAGGTATCATAGGTGCCGAAACACGGAAACACCATATCTATCTGTGCTAATCCATTTCAACATTTCTCCTTTCAGCATTTTGCATTATGTGAGAACAAGGGGTCTCACTCCTAGGTTTCCCGGGAGTCGAAATTCCGGAACACCAAACTCTAAACATGCTCCACTATTTCAGGGTTTCCTCCATCCATATTTCGCGAGTTGGGGTTTCGAGACTGGAAAATACATGGGGCCCGCACTTAGGTACCCCAGGTGCTGAAATACCGAAATATAATAATTTCTCCACACTCTATCTTCTTTGGATTTCGCAAGTTGGGATTTCGGGACTTACGAGTACAAGGGAACTCGCCCTTGGATATCCTGGATGCCAAAATACCGAAATATCGGGATTTAGCTACACGCTGTCATTTCGGGATTTCACATGTCAGGATTTTGGGACTTGTGAGTATAAGGGAATTCGTCCTTGGGTATTTCGGGTACCGAAATACCGAAATGTCAAAGTCTAAGAGGACCATTCTCTCTCATCCAAGGTTTTAAGACTTACGCCATAAAATCCTCTAGCAGATCCTTGGATACACTTTCAAAAAGGGTGTCCCTATGAGGAGATCTATCCAAGGCATTACTTGAGACAAATAAGGGAATAAATTTCCTGAGAACAGACTTGAAAACTGAATCCGTTCAAAACATATATATATATATATATATATATATATATATATATATAAGCTATAGGTGGTCTTTCCAATATAAGCATGCAGTCAAAAAATATATATAAGCCATAGGTGGTCTTTCAAATATAAGCATACAACCAACATTTCTGATCAAAACACCATATAGACAGTCTTATACTGGAACCATTCATAATTGCACAAACCATGAACATACATATCAGAATATTAATTTCAAGATACGAGATATAACACGTATCGGAAAAACACCAGGTTGTATGCAACTGCTGAGAGGGGTGCTCGTTTCCACCCAACTAAAGGCTCAGTGATTCTGAATGGATTTACCACTAGCCACCCTCGATCTTAGACCACGATGTTGTGAGACTGAGTCTCTGTTCGTCAGAAGTCGCGAATGAAGGTTACTCTCGTTCTTCTCTACTTATCAATCACTCTGTATATTTTTCCAGAGTCCTTCCGATTTCTCCCCTCTTGCGATCTCTGTCACGATTGCCCCCTTCCACACCTCTTTCCTACCTTTTCTTTTCCGATGAGGTTGCGTGTGGCATGAACTTCCCCACAATGGTCAGTTCTGAGGCTTCCATGGATGGGTGGTTCATCCCCATCCCTCATTAACTCATGAGGAGCCTCTTCACCTACCAACCTGGTGAGTAATTCATTTCGGGGCCAACGAGACGCTCTTGATCTTTGGGCCAGTGAAGACCAAATATGGTATTGGTTTCGGTGGAAGTTAACGCCACCATTCCAAGTGCCTTCCACAACCTTTCATCAGCCATCATGGTCTCTTTTCAACACATCCCCCTCCCAGCAGTCTTGCAACATATATTCATAACATTATTTACATTCGTCGACCTTTTATACTAAGTTCCATTCAAAATCACACATTCACATATTTGAGTCTGCCATAGTTCTTGGCCAGTATAGTTATTTTTACAAACTGGGGGAAACAGGGTGTTACAATTCCCTGCCCCTTAAAGGAACATCATCCTCGATGTTCTATCTATCAATATGACATGTATGTACAGAGGTAAACAAAATTGGATATGCTTGTTTCATGGCATCCTCCATTTCCCATGTAGCCTCATTTGGGCTAAAATGTCTCCACTGCACCTTGACCTGTGCAATGGTTCAGTTCCGGAGCAGGGTTTCCTTTCTATCTAGTATGCATTGAGGTTCTGGTAGGAATTCTCCCTCCGGTTCCACCTGGATCATAGACCAGTCAATTATATGATTAGAATCATGTACATATTTCTTCAATAATGAAACATGGAAAACATTATGCTCTTTTACTGTGGGAGGAACTGCTTGCCTATAGGCTACATGTCCCACTCTATCTAGAACCTCAAAGGGTCCACAATATCGAGGTGCCAACTTGGCACAAGCTCCCATTTTCAGGGAACTCTTCCTGGGCCTAACTCTGAGATATACATGGTCTCCCATCTTGAACTCTCTTGGAGTTCTCTTTGTTAATATTGTGGTAGTTGCAGGAGGTATTTACCTCCACGTGTGAACCTGACGAGAATACAAGACTCCGGGAAGCAAGATAAACCCTAATGAGTTGGCTAATAACCCCAGAAGCCTTGTCGGCTCAAGAAGATAATTTATATTAGGCTATTAGCTTCCAAGAGAAGAAGTCAGCCAGAAATAATAATAATATCCTGAATAGACACTTATCCAGAAGGAGAAGTTGGCCCCAACAAAACTAGCAGAACTACTATAAATAGAGGGTGCCAGTTCTCATTTGGAGCATCTTAGAATTGCAGTTTTGTAGTTTGGTGCGCACTACAGTTGCAGTCTTATGCGCATGTTTGGAGGAAGAGTTGGTGCAGCTGTAGCAGCAACAAGTTTTCAGTATTAGATTGAATATCTCTTGGCTAGGGTTTGGGACTATCTTATCAGTCTTTTTTGTTGCACTATTCTTGGAGAGAGGTGTGCTACCCTTTGTTTGGCTATCTAGCCTAGGTTTTTATTTCGGAGGAATTCTCAGTCAAGGTTAAGGTGCTCAAAGGGAGGCTTCGGCCTATGGTTGGGTGACAAAGGTATCGTCAATGGTAAAACGAGCACACCATATTCTATATTCTAATAGGTTATGGGCCCACACCCCTTCAGTCATCCTAAAACACTGGAAGGAAACATAGCCGCTAGACATTGAGCTCATTGAGGAACTGCCGCTAGGGTTACTAGCAAGCACAGTTTCCAAAAGCACTGTAGCTAGGGTTACTAGCAGAAGCAGTTGCAGAAACCCTAAACCTCTTGTTGAGGCAACTTAAGTGACGAGATTGACCTAATCTTCAGATAGATCAGTGTGCCCTAGCCCAGTGCATCTCCTATAACTCTCAGAAGGCCAAGACATGAAGTTTGGATTTCTAGTCAAATATAGGGTTTGACCAAGTCAAGCAACCATGAAGAACTCTATGAAGTCTAAGAATAAGCTAGATGGAGCCTCTAACTTTATAGCATGGAAGACAAGGATTGACCTCATCCTTGCTAAGAATAAAGTACTGGATATTGTGAAAGGAAAGATCGTGAAGTCATAGTTTGAAGAAGGAGAAGAGAAGGAACCACAGAACGTTGCAGCTATGGAGAAGTTCAAAGACGTTGACATCAATGCCATAAGTATCATAGTGGATTCCATAAAATACCAATTGATACCCTACATCTCTCATCTTGACTCATCGAACAAGATGTACGATGCCCTAACAAATCTCTTCTCAGTCAGAAACATTGGACAAGTTATGAGTCTGAAGAATGAGCTCCGTGACATGAAGATGAATGATGACGACAGCATAACATCATACTTTGTAAGGATTTCCCAGCTAAGAGATCAACTACAAGCTATTGAAGAGATCACTTCAGAAAAGGAATTGGTGAACATAGTACTCAATGGTCTTCCCAAGACATGGGATGCATTTTCCGCAAGCATGAAAACAAGGAAGGAGTGCCCAACATTTGAAGAACTTTGGACTTTCTATGCTCAAGAAGAATCAAGGATCAATGCAAAAGAGAAACCTCAAAAGAAGTACAATTAGCAAGCCTTCATAGCAAGATTCAAGAACTTCAGAGACAAAAAAAAGTTCGATTCAAGAAGGAAGCCAAAACAAAGAAAATATTTTTCAGAAATACAATGCTTCAACTGTCAAAAGTACGATCACTACAGAAATCAGTGTCCTGAGCTAAAGAAAAGGAAGGAGAAACACGAAGCATTTATTGTCGAAGAAAAGGAACCGACAAAGAAGACTAAGCAGGATGGAAGAGACTTCTTCTACTAAAAGGTAAACAACATTATTCTTATTTCTTGTACATATCTTGCTTGCATTGTCTCTGTACATATCTTGTATGTCTATCTCTTGGAAAAATAATGTGTTCCAAGAATAACTATACCTATGAAAGAACAAACAAGATGAAAAGAGTTATCATTAGATATTACACATGAAATAATGAAATATATCATGTGAAAGCTATTACAAGATAAGCCGAAATTAGAATCAATCTTGAAGAGACTTAGAAGTCAGACATCAAGAGAAATTGGAGAAAGACTTATAACGACAACTAAGACGGAAGTGTGGACTCTGTTAGAAAGAGAGAGCCAATTATATATTGCAGAAGACAATAAGGATGCAGATGAAAGTATGGACTCTATCAGATGGAAGGAGCCGATTATATGCACTCTTACATGAAGCAAGGATTAGGAGGGAGCTAATCCTATGATCCATTGAAGATGATGAAATATATATATATCCATGGTAGCAGCCATGAAAAGACAGTACGTGTTCAGCTCAACCACAGAAGAAGACCTCTTCGAAGAGAAGCCTTAAAGCATTCCTGGTCGTCCATCTAGATCCGTGATCCTATGATGAAAGGAAGAAGTGAAATCTATAGAACATGGAATATACAAGAAACTCCATGAACCCAAAGAAGAACATGAAGATTCCAAGATAGAAAGAAAAGCCAAAACAACCATTCATTACATCAATAATCACAAGACTACCAAGCCTGATATGAAAGAAATCAAGAAGAGGAACTGAAATTCGTGATGAAGAACAATGTATGGAAGACTTATGAATGAAGGCATTGCAAGATCCAGAACTAGAGGTTCTCTCAGATGGAGGGAGAAGACTATGATGATTACTTGTTCCAGTGCACTAGACATATCACTACATGAGTCATTTTATCATCCGCAACACCCATGAGTTTGAGTTCTACATTGGATAAATGCAAAGAATGTTCTCCAGAGAAATTGAATAAAAGCAATCTCAAGACCTTTAGGCATACCAGAAAGAGACTCTTGTATGCAGATAAGAAGAAGACAACTTGGTAGAGAACCTCCAGTGCACAGCAGAAGCGTGGTGAATATTTCCTATAACATCAAGATGACTACTCAGAAGATCAGATCTCATGATGACAAAAGAAGTGCCACATGGATATGTTCCAGTTCTCCAACTATACTCTATTGTTCAGATCTACATGAAACCTTCATAGTGTTCTAGACTGAAGTACAAGCATTACACTATCCATGATGAAGTCCAGAAAGGAGAAAGTGATTCTCCAATACATATCTCCCTAGATGAGCAGATAAGCAGACATTTTGGTAAATCTTCTATCCAAGATGAAAGATTTTGCGCACTCAAGCTAGAGCTCATGCAAATAACTCTCTTAGCTAGATGGAAAGATTCTCCAAAGAAGGTACGAAAAACATCTATTTTTGTGATTTAAATAAATCTCCAGTTATGAGGGAGCATTTATCTTTGTAATTGAAAAATAGTTCAAATTGGATAGATGCTTTCCTGTTCGGAAAGTGGATTGACATTTATGACGGACAGTGACTTCCCATTGTAGTTAACATGGGAGGTAGACTGATTGCTGATGTATCATAGATAGTGACCTCCCATTGTGGTTAACATGGGGAGTGGTCTAGGACAGTCATTATTCTTGGCAGTCACTCTGCGTAGTGGTCAAGTAGAATGGTCTGCCTCACCACGTAATCATTCTTTCGAAGTTCACAATTGTAAGCAGTTTCAAAGAATGGTCTATTTTGGAGGTTGATGCAGGACAGACATTCCTCTAGGGTTATACATTCTCTCCAAGTTACACTTTGTTTGGTGTCGGAGGAATGGCCCAGGGTGGAGAATGGTCTGGACAGTTATTCCTCAAGGGCAGACTCATTCTCTCTAGGTTACACTTTGTTTAGTGTCAGAGGAATGGCCCAGGGTGGGGAATAGTCTAGGCTCAGCAGTAAGGGATAGCCATTCCTTAGGGTAGACTCATTCTCTCCAGGTTACACTTTGTTTAGTGTCAGAGGAATGGCCCAGTGTGAGGAATGGTCCAAACATTTATTAGGGTTTATACATTCTGTCCAGGGTGCACTTTAATTAGTGTAGGAAGAATGGCCCAGAGTGAGAAATGGTCCAGGCTCAGAAATTAGAAATAATCCTTCTTCCTTGTTTGTGAATAATTGGGCAGATAGCTCATTACTGATAAGGGCGGATATTCTTTCAGTTCTCACAAACATGATTGAAAGATTGGCCCAGAGGATTCAGTGTATCTTTAATATTATTTTTCTATGCAGGATAACATCAGATGATTGTTATGGAGACTACCTATCTCCAAATAGTAGAGATATACTACTGTGGTGGATATGTTCCACTATTCGTGAGGCAGATATTCTTTCAGATCTCACAGACGTGAGTGAAAGATTGGCCCAGATGATTCAGTTTTTATCATAACATTGTTTCTATGCAGGTTGCTATCAGATGTTTGTTATGAAGACTGTATGACAATAGACGAGGACTACTGTGGTGAATATGTTTCACTGTTCGCAACCATACGTTGTTGATAWAGTACTTGTGTGTTACTTGATGTGGTAGTGATCCACTGGATTGTAGTTATGTACTACTATGAATAGACACAGTTGTGCTCTATCCTTGTTCTAATTGCCTTGAAGACTATCAACAGTTTATTGGAGATAATGATCATTCAGATGAATGATGAACAAAGATTTTCCAGACCAAAAAYAGTTCAGATCCTTTMCTCTTCTTATCACTCTATGGTGAGAGTGACTTATCCAGCATCATATCCAATTACTCAGATGAAGTACGGTTTTGAGAGATGATGCAGCTGATGGTGATGGTGATGCTCATGATCTAGTCATGAAACAGTCTCAAAGACTATATTGATGCTACCGGGTAAATGGTATGTTTTTGTGCTCAAGTCCATTACCTATAAATACCTCTCTAGCTAGGAGGGAGTGTTAATATTATGGTAGTTGCGGGAGGTATTTACCTCCACGTGTGAACCTGACGAGAATAGAAGACTCTGAGAAGCAAGAGAAACCCTAATGAGTTGGCTAATAACCCTAGAAGCCTTGTCGGCTCAAGAAGATAATTTATATTAAGCTATTAGCCTCCAAGAGAAGAAGTCGGCTAGAAATAATAATAATATACTGAACAGACACTTATCCAGAAGGAGAAGTCGGCCCTAGCAAAACTGGCAGAACTACTATAAATACAGGGCACCAGTTCTCATTTAGAGCATCTCAGAATTGCAGTTCTGTAGTTTGGTGCGCACTGCAGTTGCAGTCTTGTGCGCAGGTTTGGAGGAAGAGCTAGTGCAGTTGTAGCAGCAACAAGTTTTTAGTATTGGCTTGAATATCTCTTAGCTAGGGTTTGGGACTATCTGATCAGTCTTTTGTGTTGCGCTATTCTTGGAGAGAGGTGCGCTACCCTTTGTTTGGCTATCTAGCCTAGGGTTTGCTTTCGGAGGAATTCTCAGTCAAGGTTAAGGTGCTCGAAGGGAGGCTTCGACCTATGGTTGGGTGACAAAGGTATCGTCAATGGTAAAACGAGCACACCATCTTCTATATTCTAACACTCTTTTGGTCGGCATAACTTTTCTGTCGGTTCTGAGCGACCTTTAGGTTTTGTTTTATCTGAGTCACTTGTTGTTCCATTTCTTTCAACATGTCAGGTCCAAAAGAAATTATGTTTACGGGATTACTCGAACTAATAGGAGTGTTGCACGGCCTACCATAGAGGACTTCGAAGGGACTCATCTTTAAGGATTCCTTGTAGCCATTGTTGTAGGCGAATTCCACCAGTGGCATGTAGTCTTCCCACTTCTTGGGTTGATGCATTACATGCATTATTAGCATGTATTCTAGTATTTGGTTCACTCTTTCCATCTATCCATCGGTTTGAGGGTGATAGGCGGTGCTAAACAACAACTTGGTCTCTAAACCCACCATCAGTGATTTCCAAAAGTTGGAAGTGAATTTCATGTCTCTTTTAGACATGATCTCTTTCAGCATACCATGCAGTCTAAATATATCTTTCATGAATACCTGAGCAATGTATATTGCCTTGCAAGTCAACTTGATGGGGATGAAATGAGAAGACTTTCTCAATTTATCCACCACTACCATAATGGCGTCATTCTGTTTGGTCGAGGTTGGTAACCCAGTGATGAAATCCATGGAGATGGTTTCCCATTTCCATTCTGGGATTGGTAAAGGTTGCAATAATCCTGTTGGGTGTTGGTGTTCTACTTTAACCTGTTGGAACTCTATGCATTTGGCTAAGTACTCGGCTATGTCTTTCTTCAACCCAGGCTAGTAGAATTGTTTACTAGTGGCCGTGATCATCTTCTGGTATCCTGGATGACCAGTATAGGGTATTTTATGTAGTTCATCTAGTATGAACCTCTTCAAGTCGTCACAATATGGGATATACAATCTGCTTCGGTAAGTGAGCAGACCTCCTTCCATCATCTGGTAGTCTCCGTACTTTACCTCGGTGGGCTCTTATTGTAGGTACGAGGTTACAGTCTGGATGAAGGGATCTATTTCTTGTGCATTTATGATTCTTTCCTTGACATCCATCTTACACGTGCTCACCGTTGCTAGGTGAATTATTTTCATACTTCTGCTAAGGGCATCGGCCACCCTATTTTCCTTTCCTTTAATGTGTTTGATTTCGAAATCAAACTCACTAAGGAGGGCCATCCACCTAGCTTGTCTGGCATTGAGCTTCGGTTGGTCAAACAAATATCGCAATCCATAGTGATCTTTCATAAGTACAAATTTCCTTCCTGGGAGGTAATGCCTCCACATTTTTAAGGCATGCACTATAGCAGCCATTGGGGTCCAGGTATGAACAATTTATTCACCCTTTTCCTACATTAATTTATCAATCTGGGTGTGTATTCTTTCAAGGCAAAGCGCAAGGTATATGCAGGGGCAAGAGTACAATTCGTTCTGGCCAAGGGTTCACGATTTAAGATTCAAAGCATTACTGTCAACTAAATTAACTACAACTTCCGAAAGGCACTCATAAGAATCACATGCTGTAACAGCAAGCATAAACCAAGAAATAACACTATAACAACAAGCATAAACTACTAAATAACATACTGTAATAGCAAACATAAACTACTAAATAACACACTGTAACAACAAGCATAAAACTGATAAATAACACACGGAGGAAGACGCAACACCTGATCAGAAGAGCAGGCCCAGCTCTCTGATCAGGGCTACGCTAGTTACAGTGAAGATGAAGATAGAAAAATATGTAGTGCTTTATAAATATGAAAAGGTTATTACAATATCAATGCGGACATCCCCAGTTACAGGAATAAACTGTCTTTTATACATTAAAAAGGAGAACAACCTCTTCCCCAAAAACATGGTAACCGTATCCCCAAAAATATGCATTAGTTGGAATGGCACCAGTACCAGATGGATAGGATCAGTGAAATGCCCAAGATGGTTCAGGGATCTGTGACTCTAGCTGTGCGACCTCTTTATGGTTTGGTTGTTGCTGTGAAGGGAGGATCTGCTACGAGATGAAGCCCTAGTCCTATTCTCCAGAAGCTGCAGTCAAACATTCGTTTTAGTGCTGCGAATAGGTAAAACTCCGTGACTTTTACTTCATTAGTAAAATATTCCAATAAACAAGGTAGGGGTAATGACCTCATGGATTTATCATAGTAAACATAGGTAAATAAGTGTAAAAAGGTCAAAAAGGTAATGGAAATGTAGCAGAAAGATAACCCGATTTGGTGCCCAACAGCGGCCAACTCCAGATCATGGGTCACATAGTTGACTTCGTGCTCATTTAATTTTCGGGACTCATAGATGACCACACTTCCTCCCTGCATAAGGACTCCTCCGAGCCCTTCCTTACAGGCATCTGTGCACACGAGGAAGTCAACTTCAGGATTGATGATCTTTAGCACGGGTGCGTGGGTCAGTAGATGTTTCAGGGTTTGAAATCTTTCTTCACATTTTTGTGTCCATATAAATTTTGTCCCCTTTTTCTGGAGGGCAGTGATTGGACAACCAATCTTGGAGAATCCTTTTATAAATCTCCTATAGTATCCTGCTAATCCCATAAAGGATATGATATCTGAAAAGACCTTTGGGGTAGGCCATTCCATGATAGACCTGATTTTGTCAGGGTCTACTACTACTCCTTCTTCAGATAGGACATGGCCTAAGTAATGTATTTGCTTCTGCAAGAATTCACATTGTTGAATTTGGCATAGAGTTGATGTTCTCTTAGCACTTGCAGCACAAGCCTAAGATGCTCTTCATGATCTTCTCCATTATTGGAGTAAATTAATATATCGTCAATAAAAACCAGCAAACATTTGTCTAGGAATTTGTTGAGTACATTGTTCAACAAGCACATGAAAGTGGCAGGGGCATTGGTTAACCCAAATGGCACTACCACAAACTCATAGTGACCATACCTCGTCCGGAAAGCAGTTTTATGGATGTCTTCACCCTTGATTCGGACTTGATGGTATCCCGACCTCAAGTCAATCTTTGAGAAAATAGATGCACCCCCCAATTGATCGAACAGGTCATCGATCCTGGGAAAGGGGTACTTGTTCTTTATGGTTACCTTATTGAGTTGTCTATAATATACACACAGTCTAAGGGTACGATCCTTCTTTTTCACAAATAGGACTGGTGCTCCCCATGGAGACACGATGGGCCGGATATATCCCTTATCCATCATTTCTCTCAATTGCAATTTGAGTTCAACTAGTTTAGGTGTGCTCATCTAGTAGGGTGTCTTAGACACCGACACCGCTCTCGGTGCAAGTTCTATCAAGAAGTCAATGTCCCTTCTCGTAGGTAGACCCGGTACCTCTTCCAAAAATACATCTTTGTATTCTCTCAGGGTAGGTTGGTCTTCGAGGCTTGGTTTGTCACCGTCAATTGTTTTCAACACCTGTATTGCATATAAGGGACATCCTTTTCAACAATACCTTCTCATTTGTAGAGCTGATATTTGTCTCACCGAGACAGGTTTTCAGATCCCTTGAAGGGTTATCCTTTTTCCTTCTTTACTTACACATTCTAAGGTTTTATGGTAACAGTCCAATCTGGCTTTATGGGTGGCTAGCCAGTCCATACCAGTCAACAGATCATACGATCCCAGGGGTCATATGTTAAGGGTTGCTTGGGTAGGGAATTCACCCAACATTAATTGGTAGGCTGGTATGACCTATGCTACCCTTCTTTTGGTGCCAGTGGCTAACTATACCAACCATGGCTTGGTAGGTTTATGTGGCTGTAGTTTACACTTATCAATAGTCTTAGGGCTATATAACTCAAGTTTGAACCAGGGTCAATCAAAATAGACACTAGATGGTTGGAAATCATACCTTCTATTTCCACCACTGAAGCTTGGTGGTCAACTTGGTTATTATCCAAGGCCACATAAATTTGCGGCACACTCCTGGCCACATCATTGACGGTGGTAGCTTCCTGGATGTTGTAAATTCTCCAACTATTCTGTTGTCGGTGTGGACAGTCTCTCAGTATATGTTCTTCTCCGCAACTCCAACATTTCAAAGGTTCTCTCTTTGGGTTATCAACCTTCACTGGTACAGGTCCATAAGTTTTATTTCTTCCCAAGGAGGGAAAGTTTTGTTGGTGTACACTCTGGGTTGGGAAGCTCATCCTTGAGTTCTTCTTATAGTTCTTAAATCTTGGGGATTTAATCCCCTTTCTCTGAAATCCTGAACTATACTTCAGTTTCCAGCCTTCGTGAGGTTCTGTCCGATGTCCAATCTGTTCATGACAATATCTTGCCTTTTGGATAGTTCCTTCTAGGGTCTTTGGCTCATCAAATTCAATTCTATTCCGATAGTCCTTAGGTAGTCCGCTGATGAAACATTGCACCTTTTCCTTTCCTAATTTTATATAAGGTACATAACTCAACAACTCGAGGAATCTGCTGACATATTACTCTATAGTGAATTGCCCCAGTTTGAGTTCATAGAATTCTTTAGTCTTTTCGTCGAAATATTTTTGGGAATTCGTAAACCAAGTTTTCAGGACCAACAAGCATAAGAGAACTTGTCGATAGGTATCCCGGGTGCCAAAACATCGAAACACCATATCGCATCCACACTATTATTATTTCGGGGTTTTGCAATTCAAGTTTTCAGGACTGGTGAGCACAAGAGAACTTGTTGATAGGTATCCCAGGTGCCAAAATACTGAAACACCATATCTATCCATGCTAAGCCATTTCAACATTTCTCCTTTTGGGATTTCACGTTATGTGAGAACAAGGGGTCTCGCTCCTAGGTTTCTCGAGAGTCGAAACTCCAGAACACCAAACTCTAAACATGCTCCACTATTTTGGGGTTTCCTCCATCAGGATTTCATGAGTCAGGATTTCACGAGTCGGGGTTTCACGAGTGGCGAATACATGGGACCCGCACTTAGGTACCCCGAGTGTTGAAATACTGAAATATAATAACTTCTCCACACTCTATCTTTTTGGGATTTCACAAGTCAGGATTTTGGGACTTGCGAGTACAAGGGAACTCGCCCTTAGATATTTCGCATGACGAAATACCGAAATATCGAGATTTAGCTACACGTTGTCATTTTGGGATTTTGCATGTCAAGATTTCGAGACTTGCGAGTACAAGGGAATTCTCCCTTGGGTATTCCGGGTACCGAAATACCGAAATGTCGAAGTCTAAGAGGACCATTCTCTCTCGTGCAGGGTTTTAAGACTTACACCATAAAATCCTCCAACAGATCCTTGGATAAACTTTCAAAAAGGGTGTCCCTATGGGGAGATCTATCCAAGG
>ML788976.1:205944-221954 GCA_009831015.1 Picea engelmannii
ATATATATATATATATATATATATATATATATATATATATATTTACGTAAGCCATAGGTGGTCTTTCCAATATAAGCATACATCCACCATTTCTGATCAAAACACCATACATACAGTCTTATACTGAAACCATTCATAATTTCACAAACCATGAACATACATGTCAGAATATTAATTTCAAGATACGAGATATAACACTTATTGAAAAAACACCAGGTTTGATGCAACTGCTGAGAGGGGTTCTTGTTTCCACCCAACCGTAGGCTCAGCGATTCCGAATGGATTTACCACTAGCTACCCTCGAGCTTAGACCATGATGCTGTGAGACTGAGTCTCTGTTCGTTAGAAGTCGAGAATGAAGGTTACTCTCCTTCTTCTCTGCTTATCAATCACTCTATATATTTTTCCAGAGTGTTTCTGATTTCTCCCCTCTTGCAATCTCTGTCGCGACTACCCCCTTCCACACCTCTTTCCTACCTTTTGTTTTTCAGCAAGGTTGCATGTGGCACGAACTTCCCCGCGGTGGTCAGGTCTGAGGCTTCCATGGATGGGCAGTTCACCCCCATCCCTCATTAACTCATGAGGAGCCTCTTCACCTACCAACCTGGTGAGTAATTCATTTTGGGGCCAGCGAGCCACTCTTGATCTTCGGGCCAGTGAAGACCAAATACGATATTGGTTTCGGTGGAAGTTAATGCCACCATTCTAGGTGCCTTCCATCACCTTTCTCAGCCATCGTGGTCTCTTTTCAGCACATCCCCCTCCCAACAGTCCTACAACATATATTCATAACATTGTTTACATTCGTCGACCTTTTATACTAAGTTCCATTTAAAATCACACATTCACATCTTTGAGTCTGCCATAGTTCTTGGCCAGTATAGTTATTTTTACAGACTGGGGGAAACAGGGTGTTACACCAATGATTCAAAAGTCACGTGGAACCCTGATTTTTCGTCCACATACTATTTGGTTGATGGACCTGTGAGTGTGTGTTGAAATAACCTTAACTGGATGGAGTCGTCCATGATGTTGTTTGAAGAACACCATAAGTGGAAGGTAATTATATGGTTGGAGGGATCTTATTTCTCCTTTCCTTCAAACTTGGGAATGTCTGAAGGTAGTTTGGTAGGCATAGCAGGCCATGTGGGGTCATGCAATATAGGCTCATTTGTGATATTACTCAAACCAGGTATGTTGAGGGAGGCCAAATATGGCATGTGGAGTGGCGGTGGAGGATTAGTTCAAGCCATGGTGTGAGTAGGTTGTATACTTGACCCTTGAGGGGGGTTAGGTGGGTTTGTACTTATCCCATGAGAAGAAGTTTGACCCCCACCTCCTTATGAAGGAGAGCTATTGGAACCAAGCAAAGATGATCCCAAAATAGTAGCACTCATAGGGGTGTGAGAAGGTTGAGTCGGTGAGTTGGCAAGACTAGGCACTCCTCCTAGGATAGGAGGGAGATTTTGCAAGCATCAGGAACGACGAGGATTTTGTGGGTCCCCTATGATGTCTGACTAGAAAAGTGCAATGTGTGCAAATGGTGGTGAGAGCACTAAATGAACAAGATACTTGTATGATTTGGACCTTCACAATATATCTCACAACTGTATGTAATCACAATAACATCATACATAAATCAATTGGAAAGTAAACATACATGTGGGTAGGTGGATTTTGTCTGCGTGGGATAAAAAAGAAAACAAATTCTCATGTCCTAAAAATATGTAACGTCCTTCCTCTCAAGTAGCACTAGACCTTCCAATGATACTCAACAGTGGGGTTTGAAGCCACCGGAAGAGGAACTAGTGAAGGATGAAACAATCAGTTATAATGAGGGGTAGAGGGTTCATATCCCAAAAGAGCTGGCGATATTTCCCAATAGCCACACAAAATATGATCAAGGTGAAACTACAACCCATAATTGCCACCTGGGTAGATGTCCTAAAATTTGGCCACTAGGTACCTTGGTCAAAGTGCGGCATTTAGATTTTTGGCCTCATAAATGGGTCACGTGTTGGATCCCTTACAAGAGGTGGGTGCCTCAAGGGGGGATGCACAGAATGACTGGACCTTGGTCTTCGACCTTCCTTCAAAATTTCGAGATGTGGTATTCTTGTAACCATCTATTATGAATAAAATTTCATCTGAAAATGGTTACAGAAATACCACATCTCCAAAGACCTATTAGTTCACTTGCAGCACCAAGAAAGCATTTACAAGAGGCAAAAACTATACAACTAGTCAAAAAATTAACATGCATCAAAACACTAAAGGAAGCACGTGCACGTGCATAGGCCAAAGAAGCCAAAAGAGCGCACATTCGCCCGATGCACGACTGTGTATGAGAAAATCCACGCACACCTATGAACGATGCATTTATGGTTCTTTTCGGACCCCCACCCACTTTTAGACCAGATCCCAACTTGATTTGACCCCCAAATCCATGTTGAATCTGACTGGGGGGTTGGTCAAAGACCTAAGGGTGCCCTAAAGGGCCCCTTGTTCACACCAAAGACCGGTTGGATATTACCTCAAATACAAGCTATAAAAGGATGCCATCGGTGCACTACTAATTCAAGAATATCATTGTATTGTTATGCTACCTATATTCTCCTACAAGAAACCTCTTTTCTTCTTGGAGAATACGAGCATCATCTCATTAGGCTATTCACCTCACCTCTTGAGGGAATAAGCTTGGATTTATTCACCATTTGCTTTCTAGTTTACCATTTGTAAGAAGATCTTTCACATAGGGGATTCAAGATCCCTCCCAAGGAGGAAGAGGGGATCCATAAGTCCCCCATTCTCTATGGTGTTTTCCCATTAATATACTTCTCCATTGATGGCATGATTATTGGTCATTTGTCTGATTGATTTTGGTTCTAATTTCCTTATGCATTTTAGTTTTATTTCTTTAGTTGTTGTTAGCTTAGTTGTTTGTTTATTTCATGTGATCGAGTCATTTGATTCATACACTAACCTATGTCCTGTCTAGAAGACCCAACTATACTTTCAAGTGCCCTTCTTTTTCTCATTCAAGTGGTGAAAATGACACAAAATATTGGTGACCATACTGGTCTACAAAACTCGAGATTTTGGATTTGATCCCCAGTATGGTCGCCAATTTGTTGTGTCATTTTCACCACTTGACTGAGCACAAGAAGGGCACTTGCAAGTCTAGTTGGGTCTGCTAGACATGACATAGGTTAGTGTATGAATCAAATGACTCAATCATATGAAATAAAAAAAAACAACTAAGCTAACAACAACTAAAGAAATAACTAAATAAATAAAACTAAAATGCATGAGGAAATTAGAACCAAAATCAATCAAACAAATGACCAATAATCATTCCATCAATGGAGAAGTATATTAATGGGCAAAAAATGTAGATAAAGGGGGACTTATGGATCCCCTCTTCCTCCTTGGGAGGGATTTTGAATCCCCTATGTGAGAGATCTTCTTACAAATGGTAAACTAGAAAGCAAATTGTGAAGAAATCCAAGCTTATTCCCTCAAGAGGTGAGGTGAATATCCTAATGAGATGATGCTAGTATGCTATGAGAAGAAAAGAGGTTTCTTGTAGGAGAATAGAGGCATCATAAAAATACAATGAGATTCTTGAATTTGTAGTGCAGCCATCCTTTTATAGTTTGTATTTGAGGTAATATCCAACTGGTCTTTGGTGTGAACAAGGGGCCCTTTAAGGCACCCTTAGGTCTTTGACCAGCCCCCCACTCAGATTCAACTCATATTTGGGGGTCAAATCAAGTTGGGAGATGGTAAAAAAGTGGGTGGGGGGGCGATAAGAACCATAAATGCATCATTCATAGGTGCACGTGGCTTTTCTTGTACACAGTCGCACATCGGGTGCATATGCGCTCTTCTGGATTCTTTGGCCTGTGCACGTGCATGCGCTTTCTTTAGTGTTTTGGGGCATGTTAATTTTTTGACCAGTTGTATAGTTTTTGCCTCTTGGAAATGTTTTCTTGGTGCTATAGGTGAACTAATAGGTGTTTGGAGATGTGGCATTCCTGTAACCATTTGCGGACAAAATTTCAGTGATAATAGGGTCTCTTGGTCACTCACTGGGATATAATGTTCAGTCCATCCCTATGGCCTCTAGTCCTTTTTCTTATGATATGCTGAACTTTACATCGCAATTTTCAAATTCCATCATGACTGTTGGCCCTAATCCTAGCATTGGTCTTAGGGGAACTCCACCTCCTTATACTCCATTTTCATTTGGTGGTTCTCAAATCCCTCAAATGACTCTAATATGGGAGGCATTCCTGCTTTTAACCCTGGGTCTAATCCTCTTGCTTCTGGGTGGAACAACCAACCTGGAAGACAAGCTTCTGCTCAAGTTCTGTCCTAGAACCCTACCTCCTCTGTGTCGATTATGACCAATACATTTGGCATGACGAATCCACCTCTATCCTCCGAATTCACACCCGAAGGAGGTCTGTTTCACGCTTTGGGCAACCCCCAACCCGGATCCAATCCGATTGGGGGAAATTTTTATAACCCCCAACAGAACATTCCTACTAGAATGATGCCAATCCAACCTTTTATGAATCATCCTGGAGGAGGTCCTTATAATCCCAGACAGGGCCATGGTTCTTACCAAAACCTTCGATGGGTTGCAGTTCCTCAAGAACAATCTTTCTTGTGAGCTTGGGGCCAGATGCCGCAACCCCGTCTCCCTTTCATGGCTATGCTTAATCTGTTAGAATTGTCTAAGTTGATGAATGACCCTGTGAGTCACAATCCTACATGGCCCCGCGTCCCCACCAAGCTTCCTTTGGACATTCCAAAATTCTAAGGTAGGAATGGAGAGGATCATGGTGATTACGTTACTAGCTTTCACCTATTGTTCTCTTCGAAATTCCTTAATGACGATTCTATTTGATTAAGATTATTTCAGTGCACGTTCATCGTAGTTGTTGCGAAATGGTATATCGAGCTACTTAGGGGGCATATGGGACCTTTAGTCAGTTAGTGTTGGTATTCCTTAACCACTTCCAATTTCCCATTCATTACGATGTTGGCCTAGAACTTCTATCGACATTACAATAGGAAACCGCCACTCATATCTCAGATCATATCTAGGAGTGGCGTAGACGAAAGAGGTTGATTAAGACCCCTATACCCCTGGCCTTTCTTTTAGAATGGTTCCTTAAGTCTTTTCACACTCCTATCTCGAAGGATGTTTCTACATCCAGGGTTACCACTGAGGAAGAGGTGATTTTTAGAGCCCAGCAGTTAGACCTGATATAAGCTCAATCTAGGATGTTATACCACCGTCTTTCGGATTCACCGTTGTCACATTACGACCCTAGAAAAAAGCTCAAACTTCATGCCGATGGCATTGTAGGTACCTCCAATGTAAATTCTACAGACTCAGTGACAAGCCATTTGAAAGAGTTGTCTCTAAACCAGTTTGCAAGAGGGACAACTTCGTCTATGTCTTCCAATCCCAATCAGTCGGCGGATGTACGTTCCATGCAGTCGATGGCCAACCCAAATGGTAACCAACAACCTGGTGGGAATAAGAAGAAAGGACATAATAATTGTAAGGGTGGGAAAAATAATAATAAACCCAAGGACAATGATAATAATGAGAAGACGAATAATAATGTTGGAGAGGGAAAATGAGAAAGACGTAAGGTGAAGTTTCCCTGTAATCTCTTCACTAATGATCACCTTACCCATTTATGCCCCAAACTTGCAGAAGCTACGAGGCTATTATATTTATCGCCCGTTGTGCTGATGAATCCATTCCCACATAATTATCACATGGCCTCGAGCTCCTCAAACACTAGAAATGCAGCTGGTGGGAGTCAAAACCCTCTGTTGCAAAATGGTGACCGTTTGTGTATCAATATGGTCGATGTGAAAGTTAATGTATCCACTCGATCTCAAGATTATAGCTCTTCACAAGCTATTCCTGGTCTAGAATCTCCTCCTCCTCCTCTAGAGATGAACTTAGAGATTGAAAAACCAGAGCCACTACCTCGTATTCCGAAAGGAGTACTTAAGCACTCTACCCACAATCCAAATGCTAGAGCCAACCAGAATTGCTCTATTGTTGAGGAACCGGGTCCAATCCTTTGTGCGATGTTGTCTTTGGAGATACTCCAGACATGTCCTTTGCAGAGGAATTCCTTACTATCTTCTTTAGGAGCTCTAGAACCTAGTGTCTCAAAAGTTATCAAGTTTGACGTCACAAATGTGAATCCTCGCTTTCCTTACCATGTGGCTTTCCAAATCCACATGGAGTACTCAAAGTATACCATCAAACGTGCAGTTGTTGATGAAGGCGCTGCCACTTGTGTGATGTCCCTGATCTATTGGAAAGCTCTCGATTCTCCGACTCTTTCTAAGTCATTGAACATGTTGACTACTTTTGATGACCATTCCTTCCGCCCTCACGGTATTCTTCTTGCCTTTCCAGTCTAGTTGGGTGACAAGACGATAGAGGTGGACGTAGATTTAGTTGATGTGCCTCTTGATTATAACTTGTTGCTAGGACGCAATTGGACCTATGTTATGGTTGTCGTCATATCGTTCGTCTTCCGTACTATTTGTTTTCCTCATGAAGGGAAGATCGTGATGATTGACCAGTTATCCTTTGCGTACTCTAGTCCTAATGCATATATTGGATCGTTGATCCCTATGATTGACAATTCTCAGCTGACAAATGAGAATATCGATGTCGGAATGTATTCTTCCCTTATGGGTACTTTCGACTTCATGACACCAAGTCATAACATTTACTCCATGTCCAGTAGGCTTGTCTCGACATGGAGGTCCATTCCTTTCTTCACTTCCTATTTTAGTGATCTGTTGACCCTACCTTCCTCGACGTCGTCTTGTGAAAGTCACTTTCATGCTGGAATGGCCATGCCACTATCGACAACGAAGATTGCATATCAAGTTGTTCTTGACTCTTTCAGTGATCCCGATCCTGTTACCTCGCCAACGGATGAGGATGATCTCATTCGCAAGCCCGTGTGGGCTAGTTCATTATCTTGTTCACATGATTGCCTCGATAAGACTTTTATTTTGGACGAAGCTATCATCGAATCCACAAATGGTTCCGAAAAACCTTGGGACGGTATGCATCACCGCTCTTATTTTCTCCCAAAGCTTGAAAGAATCGAACAACATGACTTTCAATCTAATTTGAGTGAGATAGTCGGTCACGTCGTAGTTCCACTTGATACGCACGACATTTATGCCGAAGTAAATATGGTGAGTATTTCTCCTACCGTCATGATCGATATCTCTCGTACCCCTGGAAAGGTTAAAAACGTAAATATTGGAGCAGATTGTTCGCCAGAAGAAATCTTGATCTACACCGAACTCTTCAAGGAATTTTGAGATGTATTTGCTTGTTCATATGAAGAGATTCCAAGAATCGACCCTCGTATTGTCGAGCATGATATTAGAACTTATCTGGATGCTAAACCTATTCAACAATGTCTTAGAGTTGTCAATCCCCAGAAGGCCCCAGCTATTAAGGCATAGGTGGAGAAGCTACATAATGTTGGCTTCGTCTACCCAATTCCCTTGACTGAATAGGTATCCAACCTTGTTCCTATGGATAATAAACAAGGAACTATCCGTGTATGTATGGACTTTCATGACCTGAAAAAGGCATGTCCTAAAGACAACTCCCCGACACCTTTCATCGATCAGATTCTCAATGAGTGTGCGAGAAGAGAAGTATTTTTGTTTATGCACAGTTTTTCAAGGTATAACCAGATTCAAATTAAACCTGAAGATCAACACAAGACAACATTTATTTGTCTTTGGGGTACTTTTGCATACCAAAAAATGACTTTCGGCCTTAAAAATGTCAGAGCAACCTTTCAGCATGCCATGACTTTCGCTTTTCACGATCTTAAGCACATAGTCGAAGCTTACCTTGATGATCTTGCTGCTCACTCTCGCAAGAGAGCGGATCACGCTACGTACCTTCCACTTTTTTTTGAAAGATGTCGTTACTATAAAATCCGGTTGAACCCTCACAAGTGCATCTTTTGCATTAAGTCTAGTCATCTTTTGGGATTTCTAGTTTATGAGACTGGGATTATGGTAGATCCGTTAAAGGTTGAGGCAATACTTCGATTGCCTCCCCCGTGCATGATTAGAAAACTTCAAGGTTTAGAGAGGAAATCTAACTTTCTACGTCAGTTTATAGTGAATTATGACAATATCACTAAGGGTTTCATGTGTCTTTTGAAGGACACCCCTTTTATCTGGGATGAGCAAGCCCATAAGTCCTTTGATGCTTTGAAGAAATCCTTGGTATCGATGCCTCTGTTGAAGTCTCCTGACTACAATAGGGACTACTTGCTTTATATCACTGCATCTGACTAGATGATTGGTATGGTTTTGTTTCAGGAGTATGATGAACTCCGTGAGAATGTCATCTACTATCTTAATTGAAACTTAGTCGGTCCTGAGCTTAATTATTCTCACGTTGAAAAGCTAGCTTTGGATGTCGTTCATGCAGTGCAACGTTTACGTCATTATATATTGATTTGAAAGACTAATGTCGTTGCCGATGTCAATCCATTTCAATACTTACTTACTAGGCATATCATAGGGGGGAAATAAAATAAATGGATTGTCATTTTACAAGAGTTTGATCTCGATTTCGCTTCTGCAAAATCCAAGAAATCACTAGTCTTTGCAAAGTTAATATTCAACTTTCCACGATTAGATGAGGATGTCATCCATGTTGATTCATTTGTGGATGAACACATTTTTATTGTCTCTTCATTCAACCCCTGGTATGGAGACACTGTTCTCTATCTTCAAACTTTGAAGTTCCCTCGGCATCTCTCATGAGATGACCAACGGTGTGTAAGATACCAAGATAAGAATTATACTATCGTTAGTGACACTTTGTATCGTCGAGGAATAGGCAATATCTTGCGTCGTTGTTTAAATCACGAAGAAGCCGAGTCAGTCTTGAACAATTGTCACAATGAGGCTTGTGGTGGTCATCTATCCGGGCTTGCGACAACCCAAAAAAAATTGCGAGTCGGTTATTTCTAGCCTACTATCTTCAAAGACTGTATTGAAGCGGTTAAGAAGTGTCACCCCTTCCAGTTGTTCACTTGAAAAATGTTCTCGCATCCAACCCCTCTTCACCCAGTCATTACCGTCGATCCCTTCACCAAGTAAGGGGTGGACTTCGTGGATTGCAACCCAACTTCGGCTGGGGCGCATCAACACATTATCTTAGTTGTCGACTACTTTACTAAGTGGGCCAAGGCTATGCCTACAGTTAAATTCGATGGGAAGACTTCCACCTTCTTCATATTATCAAATTATCGACCGGTCCGGTATCCCAAGTGAGATTGTCACTAATCATGGCAGTCAATTTCAGAATGAAATGATGAAAGAGATAGCATCTAAGATGGGGTTTATAATTGGTCATTCTTCTCCTTATTACCCCCATAAAAATGGACAAGTAGAGGCTGCCAACAAGTCTCTCAAGACCATTTTGAAAAAACCTGTCAGCCAGATTAAGTCTAACTGGCACATTATGTTATATCCTGCACTATGGGCATACCGAACCTCGGTCAAGACTGCCATCGGTTTTTCCCCTTTCCAATTAGTACACAATGTGGAGTCGATTTTACCTATTGAATGCAAAATCCCTTCTCTTAAGTTGGCAATCACGCTCCTACCTGACACTTCCGATCTCGAGTGACGCCTTGTACACCAAGAGACTCTTGACGAGCAGCATCGAGATGCCTCTATGGATATTGAGGTGAACACAAGAAGTGTCAAGGTCCAGTATGATAAGTTTATCTGTCCTTGGTTGTACGTTGAGGGTGAATTGGTCCTCTTGTATGATCAAGCCAAGGAACCACTAGGGGTAGGCAAGTTGAAACCCATGTGGCACGATCCTTATATCGTGCGCCGTGTTTTAGAAAAAGGAGCCTATGAGTTAGAATATTATGAAGGGAATATGTTGGCCAAGCCCAGAAATGGGCTCTACTTGAAAAGAAATTATGCTTGAGCCCCAAGCTCAAGAGAAACTCTTTGTATACTAATGTAATTTAGTGTATATATCTTTTTCCTTTCTTTTCATCTTCAGATTTCTTATCAAGTCTTCACTTGGTTGGAAGATGTCAATGGATTCATCAGTCTATCTAGGATTTGCAGACGATGCCAGTTGTCATACACAGAACTTGGCTTCCGCCGCTTGGGTGGTGTAGTCCCCGAGGGTCTACTAGTGTCTTCAGGTAGCGTATTCCTAGGGCCATCCACAAACAATGTGGTTGAATATAGAACCATTATATAAATTTTGCGCAATGTTATCTTACATGGTATTCGCTCGTTAGAGGTTCACTTGGATTCCTAGTTAGTAGTATGTCAGTTGAACGACAATTACCACATGCGTGATCCTACTTTACTCCTACGATTCCTATGGGTACATATTTTAGAATGACAGTTTGATTTTATTACTTATTATAACATTCCTAGGAGTTCTAATCATGTATCTGATGCTTATGCTAATTTCATTTTAGATTGGCATTTGTCACATAATTAAAGAAAAGAAAACCATCTCATCAATATACACCTTGTAAAATATAAGTAAAGTCAAAGATCCATTTTATATATATTTCAAAAAATATGGTGTTTATAGTACAAAATTAGGGCTAATACCGTCAATACACATATACAGTCGATACTACAATATCCATGACAACTACACCTGTGGCGCCAGATGTGTGTCATGGTAACAAACTACGACATTTGCGAGATGTCGAAAGAGTCACACCCAAGCTCTAGTTACACCAACCACCTGTCGTTGCATGGCTTCATGAAGATATTCTACCTGAACCATTAGAATCCATTGAATCAAATGAGACAGGTTGCCCTGCACGTTTTGTAGGACTCTCTCAGCTTCTCCTCCTGCCACCTTGTCTCGCCAATTCCTCCATCGATTTCGAGGAAAATTTTTCGACCGTCGTGGACCCACATCTGCATTACACAAGTGTCTAGTTAATACTTAAGCACCATCCAATTTTTTTTTGTTCTTTTATACAAAAATACAAAAAAAAAAAAAATTTAAAAACACTTGACATACATATCTTACCGTAGGCTATCCCTAGTGAGAGTGGCATATCTGTATCTCCTCGGAAGCCTATCCTTGCATAGGGATAGTCATCTAGGGAAATGACCTGTCACTACCACCAGTAGAAGAAATCCTCATTGTATGGTGTCGAAACCCTACCTCCCCCCTATCATCTCATTACCTCGGTCCACCGTGCCAATGGCTGGATCATGAGGTCCTCCCGAAAGAATCTCGACTCTAGGTCCCAAACCTGGAACCTGCTCAAAAAAGAAACTACATAGGATAGAGGCAAACTCAAAATTCCTCTTACTCCCCTGTTTGCACTCTGTGAACTGGCTCTTCATATTTGTCAGTAGTGAGGTACACCAATCATATACTATGGTTCTCATACACTATACTACATAGAACATGAGTGGGCTCGATGCCTGGTGAAATGAGGTCGAACTTGTGATCTTAGTCAATACAAGGACAATAATCTTCAGGCTGAGATTGTTTATCGCCCAGATAGGGAGTTGATTCCCGACCTTCGGAGTCCCTGCTACATAGTGGGTGTCGATGTACTCCTCTATTTTCATTCTGCTCCCTTCTCCCCATGATTTGAGGTTTATAACATCTCCCTGGTGTGATAATCCAGTCAAAAAGTAGATATCTTCTACTTCAATCCTCAATGGTTTCACATCGAGGTTGAATCTTTCACTCTCAGCGTCCCAGTAACCCACAAGCATTTCGAGCAACCTCACCTGGTCCCTCATTCCTTTGAGTGCCCAAAATTTATATAAGACACATCTTTTCAAGGCCATTTGGGCCCCTGGATCTTGATCCACAACATCATTGACCTCCTTGTGCTCTCTTTCTCTCCATTCAAGAACCATTCTGCCAAGGACAAATCAAAATTTGAGTTAGCTTCCTTAAAATTCATTGTTTGTGTGCCTGTACATGGGATTCTTCACTTATAGTCGCATATAGGGTTGGCTATACGTTCCCTACAGTTTTAACAGGCGCATATAAATCATCGTATACGTGACCCGATAGGAGACAACCTGCATACACCCAATTTCACATTTTACACTCTCAATCACTAAAAATTTGGAACCTAATTTAAAAATTTAATCCACTGGAAATTAAGAGGAAGAGAAAAGGTATTACCTGGTCTAGACGGTTTTTGATTTTGCTGTCTGACGCTCCCGCAATCACTGTTTGAATCTCAGAGGTATTTTGGTCCAACTTGCACTATTTGGGTAAAAAATAAAAATGGTATAGTAATTTTTTGTTTTGTTACTATTTATAAACAATTTTTACCCACTTTTTACAGGTTTGAGCCATTTTTTCACCTAATGGACTAATACAAAGGTGGATTGAGTTGGTTTTGATAGTTTTAACCAGAGATTCTTGCGGATTTCAACATTACATTGGTCGTTCATCACCACGGGTAGGTATTTTCACTACCCATCATATAGGATAGGTATCCATTCCATCATGCATTTTCGCAGCATCCTATAACTGTCATATTTTTTCTTAGGTACGAACCCATTTGTCAAGACACAGAACCTTCCATCTGCTATAAGTCGTATCATTATGAAGTGGTAGAGACTTACCGAACATGAGCACCCTAGTTAGATCCCCTGATTCATTTGGTGCCCATGCAGAGATTTTTTCCATAGGACCGGGATTCCCTCCTAGCTAGTACATGACTTTATGTTGAGCCTCATTTCTTACTCATAAACATGTTGCCTTATACCTAGAGGACTCCCAACCAAGTTCGATTTAAGCTCTTTTCCAACTCGCCTTCAAAAAGTGAAAAGATTGCCGAGTGATTTGTCCCTTTCACACTCGTTAAATTGGACTTGAAAGATCACGAGTCGTAGTTAATCTCTTTATCGACTCGTTATCAAAACGCGAAAATATTGTCAAGTGAGCTTGTCTCTTTCACACGCATAAATTGGATTTGAAAAGACGTCTATTTGGCACAAGTTTATCCCTTTTTCACACCAAGTAGACTAAAAAGCATAAAAAATGACAATTTTTGGCATTAAGTTGTGATTGCATCTCATGCCCTTGCTTGCAGTATTGAGCCTATAGTCGGTTCTCTCTTTGCGTTATAAATTGTTTTCCTCAGCAGTTTTTGCATCCTCAACCAACCATAGCCTTGTTTATATCCTTCACAATTTGACACCCTATACCTAGGAGGGAACATTCCCCCGAGTATCCATCTCCCGCATGCATCTCCTTGCATTGAGCATAGACATGTTCCACTGTTGGAACTAGTTTTTCTTACTTACGACACTCGTTTCCTCCTCTGTATCATAACATTCATTTTTTATGAAAAAACAAAAAAGGAAGGGCGGGAAGGGAGTATTATCTTGTATTGGAAGCAGTCGTGTCGCCTTTGAACAGATCACAAAGTTATTGAGTCCATTTGTTATTATAATTTTTGGATTAGCATGGCCTTAAGAAGTTGAGCTCGTTACAAATTCTTCTCTACCGACTTTCAAGTCCCTATAAAGAATTTCATTGATGCCTCTTGCATCTCATAGTTTCATCATTGGGTCTATGTTGTCAGAGTCCTCCATATGTCTCATGCTCTTGTTCAAAGGAAGTCTATCAACCTGTGTCGACCACTTCTCAGAACTCTTGACCTTGGATGTTTTCCATACCCTTAGTTTTTCTTAGAATCACATGCTACTGTCATGCACCTTGGACCTACTTTCATCATTGGTAGGTAACCTTGAACTCAATAATGGACACTTCATCATGGGTCGTTGACTAGGTGGTTTCCCTTGTGTTCGACTATAAGACATCTATTCACACATTGGGGTTCGTGCAGTGTCTTGGATTCCATTAGCCTTATTGGTGGTTTCCTCACCTTTGTTAGTAGCTTTCATCATTGGATGCTAATCAGAGAGTCTTTTTCGTGTACTGCTTGCAGTTGGCACATGCTAAAGATGCATAGGTTCATTGGTTCATGAACATGTTCTTCGCCCGATTTCCACCAAATCATGAAGCTCCTTCTTTGTACCTTGTGCTAACTGATGAGAGATGCCTCAATGCTCTCCTTTGAGCAGGTCTCCTTCCATCGACTTCAACCCATATATTCTAGAAATGAGACCTAGAGTCTTACGAGTACCTTGAGGCTTGCAGTCATCAGTGGTAGGCTCTCTCACCATATACAATTGGGAATACATCAATGTCTCCTGATCAATGGATTATTCAAGTGTTCGACACTGACTCCTTTATTCACACTTGTAAGAATGTACTCGGTGCCTTGATACCTACTTTCATTATCGGTAGGTTGTCTCGCATTTGTTAATGGTCTACCTCAATGACCGGTAATCAAATGATGTCTCATTATGTTCGACCTCAACTCCTTTATTAACATGATGTAGACTTGCACCCTTGGCGGATTGTGTAGAACACTTGAAGACATCACTATGTGGCCACAACTTTCTTGAGTTGTTTCTTCTTTTCATTGGACCAGTACCTATATGACTTCAGTGATCATGGGAGATCAGATTGTACTCCATTGTATACATATATCTTCAGATTGGTTTTGAGACTGGTTCTACTGAGCCTTGTCCGTGACTATGACAGTTGTTGGCATGTAACAACATTTGTATTTTCCTATTCATGGCCATAGACACTTGTTTGGTATATTTTCACATGGATCTGTAGTGTAATTTTATTGGCAGCCGTGTATGCAAAGTCAGTGCATAATGTAATGAGCAACTAGTTCGTCTAGTTGGTCCCCTACCACTCCACTTCTAGGTTGTTTATAATGTATTTCAGCCATCACATATACTCCTCTGACCTCACACATTAAGGGGCATCTGTTATAGAAATATTTGCCTCACCCTATGCAATCTTGCGCATAAGGCCTTTTTCCATTTCCCCATGCAAACTTATCATCCCTGTTTGTTAAATCTGGAGCTAAAAATAAATATTTCTCCACATGTACGAATCTTGCCTACTATACAGCATGCGTATACGTAGGCTGATCCAGTATAACCTGCGTATACGTAGGCTGCTCCAGTATAGCCTGCGTACATTGAGATTTGTGCCAAAAAATGAAAATTAATGTCGGGTTTCCATGTCATGATAGGAGATCTATGATCCTTATCCTTCCATATACTACAAACATTCCGATTCGGCCCTTCAGTTCCATTTTTAAGGCTATAAATGGGCCATATCTGAGCTATGGAAAAAGGAGAAAGAATTCAACTTTGAGAGCAAAGTTACTCTAGAGGAATTATTTACTTCATATTGAATCTGCATCCCTTTGTCCTTTAAGTCTGAACACAATGTTCAGCTCCAAAGATCTTCCCTTATTGATTGAGAACCTCATTGTTTCTCTCTTATGAGCTTGTCTTTGGTGGAGGATTGAAGTGTTGGAGGCCCAGCTTGATGGAATTTAATTTCTCGATTCCTAACCATGCCGACACGAAAGTCTGTAACATTTTCACTTCTGTTGATCATATATTAATAGAAATATTATTTTCCCTTCCAACTGATATCTTGCAAATATTTGAATTACTATTCCATGGGCGTATTTGTCATGTTTAATAATGGATGATGCTATTGACTGTGATAACATTATATAATATCACCATATGCTTTCTTTGCTTGGTTGTTGAGGACTAGTTGTAGGTATATTGCTTTGGGTCAAGTGCTCAACTGTGGACTTCATCGAACATCCGGATGAGGTAGGCATGTTATCTTGTCTTGCTAGCATATTTGTTTATATATCATTCTTGAGAAGAGAGTTGATTTTTGTAGTCATTTCCGTCTGTTGTGGTTTACCCTAGCCATAGAGAGATTTTCCTCGTAACACACATTATGAGCATCGAGAAAGGCATGTCCTCAAGATCCCCCTACATGCCTTGTTCCCTTTAATGAAGGATATAAG
>ML788976.1:252496-290162 GCA_009831015.1 Picea engelmannii
GTACTCGGGCACTGTACGACCTCCCTGTCGTAACGCGTTGAACTCATTGAGCTGGCGCTCAATGAATTCCTCAGAAAGATATCTCTCTCGGAACCGTTCCTCGAACAGTTCCCATGACACGTCTTCAACGGCCATGTTTAGCTAGGGCAGGAGCGTCTTCCACCATAGAAGAGCATTCCCCTTTAGTTGAAAGACCACCATGCGGACCTTCATGTTGGAGGTATAGTCACGAAGTGCGAAGCACATCGCCATATTCTCCAACCATGCCTCGGCGACTGCGCCATCCGGGGCACCGAAGAACTAGAGAAATTTCACCTTCTCGAGTTCATGGTGTATGCTACCAATAACGGCCGGTGCGCGCAGCATAACCTCAGCAGGTGCCGGCGCCCTGGCCTCATCTCTGTCCAATCTACTGATCAGCGCCTCGGACATGCGCTGGAAAGATCTCATCATCCCCACAACATCGGCCACTGCGATCTGCTCCTGTCCAAGGACCTGCTCGCCTCCCTGGGGGTTAGACCCCTCAGGCATGGATGCTGCTAGAGGTATCACGCCGCCTCCCCTAGCACCCTGTCGTCTGCCTCCGCGGCATCCTCTAACCATGATTACCTGCACACAGACAAGCAGCTCAATCAGCAACAGAATAATCAATACTATTACGTCAACGAAAACTGTAGCGAATCCCAAGTCGTGGGTCGAACCCGCTCTGATACCATATGTAACGAATTGCGTCATTACGACAACCGTTCTAGTGATAGGTGCAATTTTTTTTTTTTAAGTTTGGTGTTTAAGGTGTGTGCGCGCGTGTAGAAGTAACAACACACTTGACTCTACGTCGCCACTCGACGACCAACAAGACGCAACCACGACAAAAGTAAAACTAACTGCCAATTACGACTGAGCTCCCGCCCATCCTACCCTGCAATGGTTAGGACCTCCAAGACACATAAGCAACGCTCAAGCCCAGGTTCCCATCGTCTTTAACCATTTAAGGTCTCAGGGCTGGCGACTGTTCTGAGGAACATGGAGGTGTCTACATCCCGCCCGACACAACACACTAAGCAACTAACTGAATATAAACAAGAACAGCGTAAAAGTGAAGAACAATACGCCCCTTACGGATGGCGCGTGATAAGAGGAATCCGACAACAAAACCCAATTCTAATGTTACTTAAATGAACAACAACCCTCATTACAAACTCCGAGTAAATTAATGCATAAGAATCCGGTCATTCCACTAAGGATGTCTCAACAATGTCAAGAGACTACACCGACATCACTACAAGATAACCATATCATTTCTTCTCTAATTACAACAACATTGAATAATAATAACCGTACGCTTCAACTCTAATATTGCCATCTTGTTTATAAGGTAGGAAAACACAATTTCCTATTTCATCAATACATTACCATTGCGAATCTATATCAATAATTCCCTGACATTCGTATGCCACAACATTTACCTTCACCTAAGTTAAAATTATCAGCATTTTGGATCTATCAAAACCATCCTATTTAAACTGACAAGATATAACCCTTACCATACCTTTAAATGACATTATTGAAACTATCCTATTTACAATGACACGATACAACCAATACATTACCTTAAGTGACATTATTGAACTGCCCTAATTACAAGTGACAAGATATAACCATTACAATACTTTAATGACATTATTGAAACTATCCAATGTACAATGACAAGTTACAACCAATACAATATCTTAAGTGACATTATTGAACTGCCCTAATTACAAGTGACAAGATATAACCATTACAATACTTTAATGACAATGTTGAAACTATCCAATGTACAATGACAAGTTACAACCAATACAATATCTTAAATGACATTATTTAAAAAACAACATTTAAAAAGGGGCCCTATATGAAGATAATATATTAAAGATGTCACATCTAAACATCAATATTTAAAAGGACAAATCATCATATCTAAATTATTGGTACCTAAGGTCAATAAAAAAAAACAACACCATATCCACAATTAACATCATGTTTAAGATTTTCAATATGACTTCATATTTAGAATGGTAGTCTATAAAATAATAAATTATAAAAGGACCATAATTAAAAGCATTATTGCCACGACAGACATCAATAATACAATTCGCTGGAAATACCATTCCATATCCTATCGAAAACATGATCAGACAGGGTCAACAAGACTGCCAGATAACGAAAAGGGCAACAAGGCAAGAGGCAAGGTCGAATCTCATGACATAAACCTTTGAAGACTCCTGCACAGTCATC
Organism: Picea engelmannii; assembly: GCA_009831015.1. Classification (NCBI taxonomy): domain Eukaryota; kingdom Viridiplantae; phylum Streptophyta; class Pinopsida; order Pinales; family Pinaceae; genus Picea; species Picea engelmannii. The sequence goes on from ML788976.1 coordinate 254,774, forward strand.
GACCAATAAAGGCAGAGAAATCGGCTTAAAAAATAGGGGTGACAGTCACCAATACAAAACGAGCCAACAGAAAAATAAAACAACATCCAGTGCACAGGGATTAAACAGATTATGGAGATTAAAGGAGCGTAAAATTCACTGACTAGTGAAGGTGAGACACTGACATATGACATGCCAGATTAAGTAACGCGTAGACGTATGAGATTGGGGATCATTTTAACTGGGCGTTAAGATGGCCTTGGGGTGTGTGAATCACAAGCTGGATTAAATACTGGAAAAGAATTCGTAAATTCTAAATAGCAACCTCAGACCCTTGATTTTTAACAACTTGGAATAGCCATTAACAAGACAAACAGGATAGAAATTTGCCAGATAACTAAATAACAAATTGCCAGAATACGATAATCAAAACTTTAATTTCGAGGATCAGAGATAACTTCCCATTACACGACTGGGTGATTATGGCAGTTTTGAATTCGTTTCAAGGAATTGGGTAAGGTCTGGACGTTGAAAGCCTTGTCGAGTGACAACAACGTACCCTAAGTGTTAGTTCTACCACAAAATCAACTCGTTGCAATGGCTGTTGTAACAATAATAATATCCATTAATGACCGCTGTAAGCGCAGCCCCACTTAGGAAACATAGCTGTAACAATGCAACGCAACTGTATACAATTTCAACGCAACAGAATGGCCTTTCTAAAACGCATAACCCAATTAATGGTCATTTAAGGCGCAACTGTATGACCATAAAAAAAAACACAAAACCCCACTAATCGGATTGGAAAGTAAAGAAATCACTTGGCACCAGATTGCCAGTTGGTACTGTCCTCGAAGGACGCAACTGTAGTAAAGCCGTGGTTTGGGAATGCAGACAAAAACAACGCAGACCCCAAAATATAAGGATGCGGTAAGCAAAAGGGGAGAATGCCAAGTTGACAGGATCGTGTCATCCGTTCCTTCGATGGTTTTGCAGGAACGCTTTCAACGATTACACAGGAATGCAAAAGTGCAGACGAAGGCCAACGTTTTGAACAGGAAGGACATCAAACCCTCTACGAAAAGTCAGCAATTAAAAATGCGTTGCCAATCGATTGAACTGGTACACAAAAATGGAAAGCGAGAAGGGGGAAGGGCACCCGAAATTAGAACCTCTGGTTCGATTAACAACAGCCAAGACATTTTCAATAACCAGATGACATTTTCAGAACCCAAGCGATTCGATAACCCAATGACATTTGCAACAACCAGAGGACATTCCGAGCTATGATTTTTGATTAGAATTACAAATTCGCTAGGAATTTATACATTCGTTTATAGGAAACAAAAGTGGCAAGGCGCCTAAACTAGAATTTGCTAGTGGTATAAATACCAAAAATGCAGAAATTTAAAGAACGCCCAACATTAATTAAGAAAACGCCTAATGCCATTGAAAAACATAGATGATTTACAACACAGTCAATTAAAGAAAGCTGATGGAAACAATGCCCACTAACGTAATGCCCTCCGTTTAATGACTTCGCCCTTCCCGAGGACACAAATGCACACAGAACTTAACAAAGGAGGATATCCAGCAAGCGTCGGTGTTCAACAATAGTCGCCGAAATAGAGCGCAAAAATCAACAGAAAGCGCAGAGATACAAACATCATATTGACGAGTCAAGACCATGAGCCAGAGATGAAACAGGAATTTCAGCAGTCGTGGGATAAATTTAACATTCAAACATCGAAGGAAACGGAAGGTACCATAATGTTATAAACAAATTTAACACCATCATTCTATTCTACCGATTTTAAAATCATACCTTAGCCACACGCCCGTCGTGCCTGGTCTGCTCTCCCTGCCGCTCCCGCTCGCCGACCGCAAAAAGCTCACCAGTACCTCCCAGCCAAACGCTAAGGGTACTCTGCTTCCCCCTTAGCCCCCCGAGCTGCAAAGGGGCCACACAAGAACCAGAAATAGACTAGCATCTCAGCTCGCCTCCACGACTGAGCTACCACTCCAACAAAGCTGAGATTACACCCAACTCCTCACAAGAAAATCCGTCAAACCACAATTCGGCAGCGTAACGTTACGCTAACCGTTCCTCCTCTTTTTCCTTCCTTTCCCTTTCTTTTATAGGAAAATGAGACCCACCTACTTTCTGGATTATTAATTAATTAATTTTTAATGACAAAACCTCTAAACAATCTCCGCCGTCCAAGTGTCACTCATCCCTAGAGTTCTCCAATAATTAATTTCTGTTTAATAATTAAAAGTCTAAATTCCCTCACACCCCCAAAATCGCTCCTTAAATTTCTCCTAGGGTTCCTATATCCCCTCTCATGCTTTTATTCACTTTCCTAAAATGAAGTTTCTGAAATTTAGTAATTCCTTAAATGCTGATTCCCTTTTTGCTTTTTACCCTATGTCTCCTACTTTCCAATTTTTTTTTTAAGTTTCCTAATTCCAAGTTTCCTTATTTTTAATTTTTTATTTTATTTTCTTTTTCTTTCTCTCTTTCCATTATTTATTATTATTATTTTTTTTTGTTAAAACCCCCAAATGATAAATGCGCTTAATATCCTTTCAATATATAAACAAATATTTTTATCATTATTATTATTTTTGAAATCCTAAATTTTATACTCCCCTCTTTAATACTTTTTTTTAATTCACCTTTGCAATTTAAATGCCAAGGGTTTCACTTAAATTTACCTGCTCATTACTTTACCCCCTTTAATTTTTAGAAGACTTTAATTTACTCCTAGGTGGGTGTTAGTTTACGCCCTGGGTTTATTTTTGGAGGATCCTTTCTTAGGGCTGGTCAAATTTAACTTAGAGATGTGTTAATCTAGGTTTGACTGAACAGGGCGACAATTTAATTAGGGGAGGCGTTGTAAGAATTTATCAGGTGCTACGGTCTCAGGGTCATCTAGGTTGTCTCATCATCATCCTCAAAGCGACGTGCCCTTTAGGACGCACTACGTGCTCCAAGGGTGCCACTCGCCTCGGTTGCTTCTGTCGCGCAACGTGCCCTTCAGGACGCACCCTGTGCTCCAAGGGTGCCACTCGCTGACTTGTAATTCTTTGCGCAACGTGCCCTTCAGGATGCACCACGTGCTCCAAGGGTGCCACTCACTGGCTTAACGGATTGGTAGACTCTATAACCCCTGGAGTCAACACTCCGCCAGGTGAATCTTGTGGGAGACTAAGGGCTCTAAGGAATAAGGCCCCCGCCTTATTGCGCACCCCTTAGAATCATCGTGAGCGACTGTCGCAGTCTGCCCTCATGACATCGTGGATCCTCTCGAACTAGGTAATCGTTAACCTACAGTTCGAGCCACGGCAGGAGTGCTAGTAGGATGTGGCAGGGCTGTTGTCCACACCTCTCCCTCAATCTCTCTAGAACTCGTGTGTGGCCCCTTTACTCCATATGTGAGTCTGGTCGGCAAGCTATCGTCAGCCTGCATCATCATGTCAGATCATGTCAACAACATATCATAAAATCAATAGCATATCATCAAACGAAACAATATCATCGTAAATGAAACAACTCAAATGGCCCACTCCCTGACTCAATCCGGAGTCCAAGGAAGTTCCTCCGATGCCTCTACATCCTCAAGGTCCGAAACCCTGCACACTCAAAGAAACCGAATCAGCAGCACCTGTCTACATCAACGTAGTAAAAACATTCTGTCATATAACGTAACGCATCATAATGAAGGAAAAAAAAAGTTTTATCATCATAAAAATCCAGATCACTTGCGAGCAAGTGTCCTCAAAGAATAATTTTTGTAAGTGCGCCAGAGCGGGATGTTACAACAATAGATCCAATGGTTGATGAACAAATTGAAATTTCTTATTGGACAAACGACGATGAAGAAGGAACCTTGGAGTCGTGGCATTAGAGTCGATGAAGTTGATCAAGGAGAAAATAAGAACAGTATGTGGAGGAAGTAGATTGGTCGATGGTTAATGAACATGTGGCAAGTTATTATAGGTGTTGGACAGATGATGAAGCCTCCAAAAGAACCTCCCCTTAAATAACACCTTCAGTGTAAAAATCAAAATATGCGAGACTCAAATGGATTGGGTTGAATATGACCCAGTGAACCAAGGCAAATTTGGTTAAAATGTCTTCAATGCTTGTGATAGTGTATGTGTTTTATTTAATTTTTATTCTTAAATCTAATAACGACAGGTATTAGATGTGCGGCCTTGTTTATTTATGTTTAAATTAAAAAGATTTCCATATATTTACGCATTGATTTGAGTGTCTGTTCAACTTATTTCAATACATTGTTTACATTTCAATGTTTTGTGCACGATGTCATTTCTTTGATATAGAGTTTCAATTATATAAAATAATTCATATTAAAATGTCATCTCATGATTAAAGATGATGATGTAGAAAGAAATAAATATATCTTAGTGTTTGTGATTTGTTTTAATGTTTCTTGAACTTATTTTAATACGGTTTCAATGTTTCTTGAACTTATTTCAATACACTACTTACATTTCAATGTTTTGTGCATGATGTCATTTCTTTGATATAGTGTTTCAACTATATATAGTAATTTAAATTAAGATGTCATTTCTTTGATATAGGGTTTCAATTATATATAGTAATTCAAATTAAGATGTCATCTCATGATTATAAATGATGATGTACAAATAAATAATTCTATCTTATTGTTCGTGAATGGTTTTAGTGTCCCTTGCATTGATTTAAATATTTTTTCTCTTTGATACATGGTTTCAATTACTATCATGATTTCTCATGATGAGAAAAAAAAATGATGTACATGTTGAGGATTTAAGAAGAAAAACAAGAGAATGTGCTAGGTAACAAAGAGAGAAGTTAGAAAAAATCATTGATGAACAAAAGGAAGATCAAAGAAAAAATAAAAGTGAACAACAAAGAGCATATCAACAAAGAAAGTCTCAACAAATTACAAGGGACCAACACCAAGAATAGGGAATTTGTTTTTATGAATGACAAAGAGCATATCAAGAAAGAAAGTCACAAGAAATGACTACTAACCAACAACAATAATAGAGATAATGAAATGTAAAAATACAAAGAGCATATCGACAAATTTAGGAACAAAAAATGACAACTAATCAACAAAAAGAATGGAGAAAACAAAATTCTAGACAACAAAGAGCATGTCAATAATGAAAACAAAATTGATCCAATATAATCATAGAACTATATGCAAAACTTGAAGAAAAATATAATCCCATGAAAATAATAACTTTACATGATATCTATGTCCGAGCTAAATGTCTAACTCTCATTGAAAAAATGATGCAGGAAATATTAAGATAGTCCCAAATGAAGAAATTCAAACTGCTAGGATAGTCGCAATTAAATAAATTCAAATTGAGGAAAATATACCAATGGTACTTAAAGATATGGATATTTCACATCGAAAATTTCATTATAGGATTGATCAATTGGCTAATATTAAAACCTGTAATCTGTGTGAAGAGTCTTATGCCAGAATTCAGGTAGTGAATACAAATACAAGTCCAATGTCCATGAGATGTAAAAAAGAGCGAACTTGTCATAGATTTTCAACTCAAAACCATATGGATTCAAGATCACAACCTCGAGTCCTTGCAATTCTCACACAAGTTGAATAGATGTTGTGTTGCATGGGCACAACAAAATCCCAACTTTCTTCTCTTATCGTCTCTTTAAGACAAGAAATTGGCCCTCCCTTCAAACTTTCCTACCGGAATCCTCGCACTCTCTCTCTCTCTCTCATGCAAATGGATATGCCTAAGTTTTCATCCCACTCTTCCCACTTTACCATTTCTACTTTCTCTTCAGATAAATTTGACCCATCGATGCACACTTCAATGAGTTCCCTCTTCCTTCGTCGATACATAGTGCACTGGTGAACACATCCTTTCTTCCACTTACACATTCATGCGCCAATGATTTCTTCATTGATACATAGGCCACCTTCGTTCGAAATTGGATGATAAATTGATGTGCTTCCGCTAAACCTCACCGACACATGTCTTTTTCACCAATGAAGTTCACATAATCAACACCGACACATCGGTAATGTTCATGTGATTATCTTCACCATGTTCATGTCTTTCACCAACTAAATTCCTCTCATCTTCGTTGGTGCTTCGCATATCGACAACGCTCCTTCCTTTTTCCCCAATACATTGCACATCGATGAGGTTCATCTCTCATTCACCAATGCGCTACCTATTGAGAAGTTTCCCTATCCTGTCTCTAATGCGCCAATAGAAGGATGTTGACCCCTCGTCATCGCCGAGCACGTCGAAAATGATCTTCTTTCCCTCATCGACACTGACCTAGTCAGCAAAACATGCCTTCGTTTAGAGACTTATCCTATCCTCCTCCAGCTTGGTTCCTTCTTTTCACATCGTCAGTCGATCTCCTATCATTTATTATCACTAAGATTTCTATGCCTAAATGTATATTTTATCATTGATACTTAACATGCCTAACCTACTTCATGTCGCAATCGTAGTCAAATTTGCTTATGTTGCCAACAAATTTCATCATGCATACTATAGCAGCTTCTTTACTTTGTGTCTCTTAGTTCTATGACTAAACCATGATTATGAAAGTATTGTCTATCATCAAATAGGTTAACCACAACACCTGTTGGTTCTGCATTGGCTCTAAAAGACACTTTGGAAGAAATTTCGTCTTCCCAACTCCTACACTGCTATGAACGTCAGTTCGTTGTTTTGGCAGATTTATAATTTTGTGATAATTATGCATCACCTCAACTTCAATGGATAAATAAAGAACCTGTACATCACAGATAATGCAGGATCAAATGAAACTTAATTTAGGTGAAGCAACGACCAAAACGAGACTCAAAATTTCATTAAAAAATGACTTTGAGCACTATCTTTGGGGGTTCTTCAAAGTGAACATTTATTCCCGAAAACAAGGCAATCACATGATTTCAGCTATTATGATTCTAACACAACTCACGAAATCTAAATCCGATGCCCGAAAGTGACAAAACGAATCACCTCGGGTTTCTTGCCCGAACCAGCCTCATCAATTGTTATACAGAAGAAATGCTTGAATGGTATGGACAAGGCTCTCAATGATATTTGAAATCCCTAATTGAGCCCCCAAAATGAATCTCCTTGTAGATACCTTTCCAATGGGCTATTGTGTACCTAAAAGGGAGATCGTATGCAAAAGTTAGAACCCCGGAAAGTTGATGTATCGACTTACCCAAATGGGGCCCACATGACTTTTGGTGCTTCATATCCTAGGGTTAGGTTTTTGGATGTCTAGGTTTTTTTACATTCCTATTTATTGTAAAAAGGCCTTCAAAGCCTCATTGTAATTATCTTCTTGTGAATGCGAGTAGCCATCACATCTCTTCTCAGAGATAAGCTGCCACCATTCTAGTGAGTCTTTCACTTTGTATTTTTACAATCTTTGTACATTTCTTTAATGAATAGAAATCATGTATTATTGTATCTCTGTGTTTATGGTTGCATCTCTGATACATTTTTGCTATATTATTGGATATCCACGATATCTTTGTGCATTTATTTATTATATCTCCGCTCTCATTTCGTGCCGAAAATAATCTGGATCAGTGGTATCAGAGCAGGCTTCTCTTGATCATTTTTTTAGTGCATTTCCCCGACGAGGTTCGAGTATAGAAAGTTGGGTCTCGATCTTGTCTCTCTTGAAGACAATCGATCTCGCATGCCCAAGAAACCCTCCATGGCGGAAGAAAATAAAAATGACGGAGCAAATGATCGTATCAATTTGTTGTTTAAGCAAGCTCTAACTCGACAGAGGGACAAAATGATGGATAATTTTCCCACATCCTTCAATGCTTGCCGATAGAAACAGGTGCATATTCATCAAACAACCACTTTGGAAGAACCTCTCCTTTCAAGGTACAGGTTAATTTTGATATTCCTGTATTTGAAGGTCAGATAGATGCAGATGCCCTAGACAAATGGTTAAATCTGTTAGAAGGTTATTTCTCTATTTATAATTTTTTCGATAGGGAAAAGATCACCTTCGCACCCCTTAAATATCTCCTCCATGTCAAACATTGGTGGGAAACTTACTGGGAGAAAAGTTCCACAGAAGAGTTTGGAATATATGGGGCCGAGCCCACTTGGGATTTTTTTGTGGATGCGGTAAAGAAACAGTATTACCTTGTTGGAAACTATGAGGAACAGTACATGAGATGGACCAGACTATGGAAAGAGAGGGGCCAAGAAGTTCTGGATTTCACCAATACCTTCCATACCTTGCGCACCAAGATGGGTATCAAAGACTCTGAATAACATTTGGTTTTGAAATACTGTGGGGCTCTACACAGATACATCCAAACTGAAATGGATTTTCTGGATATCTCATCACTCGGTGCTACTTATCGATATGTTGTTAAAATTGAGAAGAAATTTAATCACCAGAACAAACAAGACTTTGGGTTTGAAAATATGCAACAACCAAAGTATCATAAAGATAGCCCTAACAAATAGTCTCCTGAAAACCAATCCAAGCCACAAGAAAAGAAGTGTCATGGGAAGAAAAAGAAGGACACCAAAAAATGGTGCGATTTCCACAAACGCTCCTGGCACAACATCGAGAAATGTCGCTCAAAACAGTAATTGGTGGTCGAGATCAAAGAGAAGGAGCCAAACCCTGATTCAGAATCTGATTCTGAAAATACTGTTAAAAGACAGATCATCGATGCAGACCCCGCTGCTATTATCGTGACCGCAACAATTCAACCAGAAGAACCAACATATCGTGAAGAGGGGGAGCACCTTTTTCATTCACAGAGGTGGGTGAATGGGACCTCGCTGCATTTTATTGTTGATAGTAGAAGACAGAAGAAGCTCATCTCACCAGAGGTCGTCAAACAGTTGGGATTGTCGACAACACCACACCCGCAACCATACAACATCGGGTGGCTTCACCAGGGATGAGATCTTCGTGTCAGCCAACAGTGTCGATTTTCATATGACATCCATCCCTTCAAGTATGAGGTATTATGTGATGTTGCCCCATAGGATGTCTGTGATGTTCTCTTGGGCTAGCCATATATGTGGAAACGCCATGTTGTTTATGAGTTTCGACCCCATGGTGTCATTATTTATCTGGGGGGTCATATCTACAGAATACCATAGGTAGTTCTGATTATTGTTCCACCTAAACAGTATCACAAGGTAATAATCTAATACTACAAAATTTAGCTTCTTCACAATCTGTTCAAAAGGGGAACAAAAGGATACTACAACCACTACAACCTCGACCCAAACACCTTCTATCCAACAGAAGGAGGTCGAAAATATTGTAGAAAAACAAAAATATTCCTTTTGCATATAGTCATATTAGGTAGCCCGACTGGTTGAATAGATTCAACCCCGCCAACAACAGGTTCGTGACAACCTTCAACAAGCTAAGCAACACAACTTCTCCAACAAGGCAAGCAGGTCATCAAGATGCAGATTCAAAAAATGATTTTCCCTACCCCTCGGACACTCAATGCAATGTATACCATTGCTTCCTAAGGAGGGAGGATTGATCCAGGTGGATATCGGTGGCCACCCACCTTTTCCTACTGGCTCAAAATAGTTTTCTGACAATTTTGGTAATTTACTATTTTTAGTAGTTTTTAACTTCCAGGGCCATTTTGAGGGCTTAAATGAAGGTTTTTTGGAATTGATATTCTCAATGATATTCGAAGGCTCTAATTGATACCCAAAATGAATCCCCTCAATGATACCTTTCCAATGAGATATCGTGCACCTAAAATAGAGATCGTATGCAAAAGTTACAACCCCAGGAAGTTGATGTACTGACTTACCCAAACAAGGCCCACATGACTTTTGGTGCTTCATCTCCTAGGGTTAGGTTTTTGGATGTCTAGGGTTTTTGACATTCCTTTTTATTTTAAAAAGGACTTTAGAGCCTCATTGTAATTATCTTCTTGCGAATGCGAGTAGCCATCACATCTCTTCTCAGCGATAAGTTGCGACTATTCTAGCGAGTCTTTCACTATGTATTTTTACAGTCTCTGTACATTTCTTTCATTAATAGAAATTGTGTATTACTGTATCTTTGTGTTTATGGTTGCATCTCTGATACATTTTTGTTATATTATTAGATATTTACGATATCTATGTGCATTTATTTATTATATCTTCGCTCTCATTTTGTGCTGAAAATAATCCAGATCATCAGTTGGCTCACTAGAAGTGCCTTTCCATGTTCTTCGATATGAAAAAAGTGACACTCCAATCGAAGGTCGTACGAGAAAATTACAAGCATTTTAAACTTCCCTCCATTGGCATTTGCATAAGGTCTAAGGTGATCGGTCAAGTGTCCTCGCTCTACTTCCAAGTTTCCACACAAAACTTAAGTAAGTTGTTCCTCCTCCTTCAAAAAGGGTTTTTGAATTTTAATATTTTTAAATGGTTGTCATGATCATTATAGAATATAACAATATCATCATAAATAATACTTGGGCTATGGAATCATTCATTTATATTTAAAGAACTTAATTTAAATTAAATTTAAATAAGTTAATTTTAACAAAAGGATTTAAATTTAAATTTAAATAATTTTGAAATTGCATGCCATGAAAATGAGAACTTTTTTAATAGTGCCAAGGTACCAAAATGCACGAATTTCCCAATCATAGCACTTACAAGCAATTTCATCGATATCATCGACGAAGTTAATGCAAACATCTCCAATGAGATGGGAACACATGAAAGAAACAGCTCTGATGCCTTGGGCAAGATTAAAATGAAGTCCTCTTATCGGTAAAGTTAGTGTGAACTTCTCTGAAGTTATCGGCGAAGTTAATTTGAACTGCTCCAAAGTCATGGGTAAAGTTAATGGAAAGTGTTCCGATGAGACCAGAACAGTTAAGAAGAATATCTCCGAATCAAACCGGAATAGTTAACATGAAGAGCTCTAGTCACCCTCCTCGAGACTCCTTTAGAAATCGCCCATGTCACCAAGCTAGCCAATGATAACAGTTTATGTAACCTATCTGGATGGTCGATGATAGCCGTCAACATCATTCACATCTATTGAATTGTAATTCGGTGGAATCGATGGTAAATTGATTTTTCTTATCTAAATAGATTAAAGATGCAGAGAATTCGAAATCTTGCAAAAAATATGGAGAGAATTTGATGGGAAAGCTATTGGGCAACACACTCAGACGTTGTTCCATTTACCAACAAAAATAAAAAAACAATGAACTCAGTCTCTCTATAAATCAACGCGGCCAACTAATTATTACATTAAAGATGCAGTTTTATGGTTTCCATCTTAAATCATTTGCCTATGCTTCAATGAAAGGAGTCGCAAGAAATCCATCCAAATGATTAGAGAACATTAACTATTGCAACCAAGGTTAATAACGCTCTGGTACACCTATGAAAAAAGGTGACATGTCCATGTTTGTGCAATAAACAAAGTTAAGTCTGATCTCTGTGGAACAAACTCTTACCTTTCATGTTGGAATACCAAGATGGACATAAAAGTTATGTAGATTCTAGTGTAGAACTGAGCTTGACAGAGAATGCTTTTGAGTTAGTGAAAGAGCCTCTGGTTTAGGGTTTATGAAAAGAGTTACTACTATCATTTCAAGGTTTTGTTTTCATGGATGAAGAGGGGGAAAAGATTGATGGCATTGTAAATATTGATGGATTATTATCGTTATGCAAGATGAACATTATCAGTGTGCCCAATGACATTCACAACTTGGTATTCAGTATGTTAAACTGTGACAACAACTCGTTGATTAGGCAACCGTGATTCTTCCACAACTTGTGCAATCATATGGATGGATTTCTAGAATCTGGTTGTTGTTGAAACAAACAACCGTAAATTAATTAATGAATTTAGTTTCTTGAAACTATGATAGAAAGACTATAAATACATGTATTCCTATAGATGTATAGAGTGAGCTTTCTCTAACTCTTCATGCTATGAATAATAAGAAAATCAATACCTTTCTTGGTGGACTCAACACAATATACCCGATGGAGTTCATGATATTAATGTCGACACCTCCATCTCCCTCAAGCTTGGGTTTCCAACTACATTTTGGTAATTCATTAGTCCTGGCATCCTCCATTACCACTAAGTCAGGTGAAGTCTTTGTTTCCATGAAGTTTGTGAGTATGAGTAGGGTCAGGATTGTTGGACTACTAATTTCTCCTCCGAAGATGGTTGGAGATGAGAAGAAGCATACTTATACTAAGGCAAAAAATGTTCGCTATAAATACTAGCCCATGTAATCCGTATATCTGCTGCCTATCACTAACCAACAAAGCAATATCCTCCAGGATATTGACCCTCTAAGACTACTCTCCAAACTAGTAATTGAATATTTCCACAAATATGGTGAAGAAAGAACCTCTAGAATGGAATTTGAGATAATCTTTGCACTCGATATTAGACTTGAGAATAATGAGAATGTGATTGTTATGAAATTAGACACTATTTTAAGATGAAGAGTCACCAAGGAAGATTTCAAAAACCAATAATGCAAAGAAAGATAGGTGAGACAGAAGATGTTATGAAGCAGAAAGCAAGTAAAGTTGATAATATCGAAATTGAAGAAAATGAATCTGAAAGGAGAGGCTTGATTATCATCAATAGGGTCAACCAGATTTGATATTGGTTTTGGTGATGTGAGTATTTCAAATAGAAGTGGCCTTAGGAGCAACCCTATTTTTGGCCCAAGTTTGAATGCAAATACATTTTCTAGCAAAGCGAGAGGTTGGGCATTTAGGCTTGTCATTGTTCCCTCAAAGGATATAGGCATACAGCAAGGGAAAACACAGGAAAGATACTAGTTTTTGGCGATTTGGAAAACTGAAGAAGAAATGTCATCTAAAAACAAGTATAAAACCCTACCAAAGTGGCATTCATATTTTGGCCATAAATTTTGACTTGAAAGTATGTTTTGTGCGTTCTTTATATTATTGGAAAGATCACATTCTTTATATCATTGGAAAGATCTTTCCGAGATATGTAACTTCACAATTATGTGATCTAAGAAATTCCTCACCGTATTTCTACAATTTTCAAGAGTGATATTTAGCATCTCGCCAGCAACTCCGAACAACACAACACCTCAACCGGTAGCAGAGGAACCACCGATCGAGTTAAGGGAAGTTTATACGAACTCTCATTTAGTTAATGTTTTAGTTCTATGGTTTCAAATACTTATGTCTAATAGTTTATTTCGAGGTTAATCTAAGGTCACATATTTGTAGCATGTTGATATGGTGCTAGGTACCAATGTCGAGAGGAAGTCGTACTCAACATCCCTGCGATGTGATTTATAGCGAAGGACAACAAAACATCGGTAAAAACAACCACCATAGTGATAGAGAAACAACAATGAAAACATAATGCAAATGGACGAAGAAAATATATGAACCCCATGATGATCCACTGTCCAACTTGGATAACAAAGATGGTCCCATGTACAGACTAGTCTTTGTGGTGTGTGGGGTATGCTATGCTCGAAATCTATGAGGGCCCACCAACACTAGGAGACAAATTTTAAATGTAACTGCCATCTTGTCCTCTCATCTCCACAAAGAGAATAAGGGAAAACATTGGTAAATGAAAGGTCACGAGAGGAGGTGGAAGGAGAAGAGTCACATTGAACTTCAATAAATAATAGAATTATATCTAAAAAATTCATTCCTTGGATCTTTGCTATACTATCATGGAAACTGTTAATATTGAGAATCCCTCAGGGCTAGCTTTTGTTAGAGATAAAAATGTGCATGTAAACTATGTTGGAAAATTGGTTGTCATTGATGTCAACACTAGAAGAAGCTTGGAAGCAAGTTTGGAAGATTCTAGAAGTGATGGGTGTATTTGAAGAAATCTCCAAAGTGGTCCCCTTATGGCGTAGCTTTAAGTATGGCTCTCATGGGAAGAATCTTTTATGAAGTCTACAGGAAGCCCTAGAAATATGGTTAAGTTGTTAAGATTCCCTAGAGGTGTGGTCATGAAGCCCAAAGTTGATTGAGGAAAAAGAGTATCAATAACATTGCAAATGCATGCAAAACATCCATTGATTGATAGTCCTAATCAAATTGTCTCCAATGGTAGGTGACACACCATGTGGTTCCTCACAATTGAGGAGTTAATCCCTCTTAAATATGAAACCCCAGAGTATGGTAAAGAATCCATGAATCTAAGGTCAAGAAGTTATAAGTTGGCCCTAAAGTCAAGTAAAGGAGAAAAAGTTGTTGCAAACAAGAAGTTACAAGTCGGCTCAAGGTCTAGTAAATAAGGTGTTTGGAAGGGTATAAATACACATTAAGAACCTCTCATTTTCATCATTCAATATTGCGATCTCTTAGCACAATCTTGACAACAATTTTCAGAGGGAGGATGAAGTGAAGAAGGGATAAATTACAAGGGAAGATGAAGTCTTGTGATGAGGTGTTCTAAGGTATGTTTTTTAAAGGTCATCTTACCATTTTCACTATAAATGTTTTTATAAAATGATTCAGATAGAGAAACTTGGAGTCTATTGAGAAGACATATCAAGGTACCTTTGGCACGAATTTCATCTTTTGTTTCATTTTAATTTTGGAGATACACTCTGTGGAAGATAGGGTTTTTGACTAGTCCTGTAACTAGTCTCAAACAACTATTATGGGTAAAACAATCATAACTATTTCATAGAGGACACAAATTCTACGAGACCAATTTCATTGGAAAGAGTACAATCCATAGTATTTTTTATGTGAGTTTTAGAATCAAATATCAAATATTAAGCACGTGGAATGTTGTAAAAGTTTGCTCTCCAAAATATGCTACAATTTTGAAAGGTATTCCATTTTCACTATAACTCTTTTTCAGGGACGATTCAAGGAGAAAAATTACAGTAATTTCAACAAAGATATCAAAGCATATTGGGTACAAGTTTCAGACATTGATGCATTACAGGTACAAATTTATACTTGTTGAAAGTTAGGGTTTGTGACTAATCCAAAAACTAGTCCCAAACATGTGTTCGAGATAAAATAGTTATATCTAAAGCTTGGTAGGTACAAATTGAATTCCACTTGTTGCATCAAAAGGAGAACATATCCTAATATCCTAGTTCCAAGTTTCAGAATAAAAAATGAAAAATTGAGCTTGTAGTGAATCTTACAAGTTTTCATATTTGAGGTATAGTTATAAGCATCTTTGTATGCATATTTAAGAAGTGATCTTGCGCTTTATATGTAGACCCATGTGGACCTAAGATTTATATGTGGACCCAATTTGATGATGTTGACATATAAGTTGTGGTGGATCTGGTTTTGATGATGATGATGTATCAATATCATTGACAATAAAAATGACATGTTCAATCTGGTTTGATGATGATGATGTGTCAGTATCAGTGATAATAATAGTGACAGGTTGAGTTTGGTTTGATGATGATGATGTATTTGTATCAGTGATAGTAACAATGTCATGTTAAGTCTCTTATTTATATTTCTAGGATGTTGGGTGGTGCACGAGAAGATTGGTGTCTTTAAATAGCAGGTTGGTGCTTGTAGGGAGTTGCAACTTCCTTTGAGTTGGAGCCTCCTTCCATTTGGAGTTGGAGAATCTAGGGATTCTTTGCTTGCTTCAGGCTGGAGCTTGTAAACTAGGGGTTTGGAGTCTCCTTCTAATTAGAGAATTAGGGGAGTTGTAGCTTCCTTCAGGTTGGAGCCTATACACAGGGGGTTGGTGCCTCCTTCCATTTGGTGCTGAAATTTTTTGGAAGTTTGTGCTTCTAGTGAATGTAATCTTCAAGATATATATTGAAAAACGTTATGTGGTTTTCTCCCATTTTGGTTTCCACGTAAAATTTGTGTACTGTGTATCTTTGGTTATATGTTTATGATATCTTGAATGTAATCATAAATTATACATTGTTGATAAGTTAATGTTTACATGTCGTGATTAAAAATGGTAAAAAGTGTTCAATAGTGATTCACCCCACCTCTCAGTATTAGTGAATATTCCAACAATTGGAATCATAGTAGTTCCTTCAGAATCAGTCTCAACACTAGAAGTTAGATCATGTATTACAAAGATAATGGAACACCAATGTTTGATGGTCATAATTATGAGATATGGAGTCCAAGAATGAAACTATTTTTAGAGGCACGGGGGTATGATGTTTGGTAATCAGTTATTACAGGATACACCACTTCAAAGAAACCTCTGAAGATTGCAATCAAGAAGGAATTAAAATGGAACAAAAAAATAGAAATGGATGCCATCCTAGATGGATTACATGATTTGGTAAAATTCAAAGTGGGAGAATGCTCATCAACCAAAGAAACTTGGGATAAGTTACATAATATATACTCTAAGATATATTCTCTTATCACAAAACCAATGCATGATGATAGAGATAAAGAAGATGTTGAGATAGAACGAGAAGAAAGAAACTCATCATGTCAGACACATCCAAACAAAGAAATTGAAAATGCTATGGAAGATCATGAAGGTGAATACTTGTGTGCTCTAGAGAGACAGAGAAGATAAATTGAAAATGACAAATAAGATTATGAAGAAGGAGAAATAGATCTTGAAGAAGAACTAATCAATGCCTTAAGTGAGTAAAAGGGGAAATGAAGAAAAACAAGTCCCTCCATGAATAATTGATCAAGCTAAGGGTTCAACTGGAAGAAGCCAAAGTGATTGAAGAAATATTAAGAAATTAGTTGGAAGAAAATCCATGTTTGGAAGCCGAAATAGTATCACTAAGAAAGGAAACAGAGAAGAGAGAAGAAATTTTGACAAGTCATCTTAATGAAATATTTGAGGACTTAAACAATATTGAAGCAAAATTTAGTCAACAAGAAAGAATAATTGAAGAATAAAGTTGAAGAGAAGTGTTCTAGGTTGCCGGAAAAGAATAATGAAGAAAATACTAATAATTATGTAAACATTCTCAAAGGAAGGGATCATGATCAACACGAGTCAAAGAGGAATGAATGTACAAGGGGTGTATCTCCAAGAAGACCTTCTAGCTCTAGGAATCAAAGAAGCTTCAATCATTTTGAAGGAAACAACATAAGAGAATACAGTGATTAATAAAGGCATGAATTCAAAAGGACTACATCACAAAGAAGATCATTCACTCCAAGGTATCAAACTTTATTTCCTAGTTATTGTTTTATTTGTAATAACTTTGGACATAAATCTATAGATTGCAAAGTGTATGGAAGAAATGTTCAAGCAAGAGATGTTTATTTGGATCCCTAAAATATTGAATGTTACAAATGCCACAACTATGGACACATAGCTCATAATTGTAGAAGCATGATAATTTTTTCCATGAAGGAAAATACTGATATCAGATACACGAAGGTTTGGAGAAGAAAGAAAAAATAAGAAGAACTAGTGAATGAAGAAATATTAGATATCATACTCACAGGAATTACATAGTTACATGGCAAATCTACAGGTAGAGAGGAAGATGTCAAAATTTATAATAATGATCCTGTAGCAGAGAAGATTTATGCATTGATCCAAGTAATCTATCTTGGAGACTCCCAGTAATCTAAATTTTTAAGAGGGGGAGTCTAAGCAACAACTATTATAGATTAGAGATCTATCTTTCAAAAAATTTGAAGTGTTGGAGATTTTGGGAAGGCATATTTAGAATGGTTTGATGGTAGAAATGTATAATGTATCATGAAAGATTGGTTGATTAAGGAGCAATTTTTAGAACACATCCCCATGCAAGGTAGGATGAAGTCTTGTGATGAGGTATTCTAAGGTATGTTTTTTAAAGGTCATCTTACTATTTTAACTATATTTTTTTTTTCTAAAATGATTCAAATAGAAAAAATTGGATTTTGTTGAGAATACATATCAAGGTACATGCGGTACAAATATCAGCTTCTGGGTCATTTTAATTTTGGATATACACTCAGTGGAAGACAAGGTTTTTTACTAGTCCTGTAACTAGTCTCAAACATGTGTTCCGGGTAAAACAATCATAACTTCTTCATAGACGATCCAAATTCTATGAGAACAATTGAATTAGAAAGAGTACAGTCTGTAGTAGTTTTTGTGTGAGTTTTAGAATTAGATATAAAATATTAATGGTGTGGCACGCTCGCTCTCCATAATAGGCCAAAATTCAAGAAGGTCTGCCACTTTCCTATAAATATTTTTCAGGGACGATTCACAGAGAAAATCTTGGAATAATTTCAAATAAGATATCAAAGAGGATTGGGTACAAGTTTCATACCTTGATTCATTACAAGTATGTAGTTATACTTGTTGAAAGTTAGGGTTTTTGACTAATCGAAAAACTAGTCCCAAACACATGTTAGAGATAAAAAAGTTATATATGAAGCTTGGTAGGTCGAAATTGAATTACAATTGTTGCATCATAAGGAGAAAAAATCCTAATATATGCGGTTCAAGTTTCAAAATCAGAAATGGAAAATTGAGCTTGTAGTGAATCTTACAAGTTTGTAGATTTGAGGTACAGTTCTGAGCAACTTTCTATGCAGATTTAAGAAGTGATGTTGGGGTTTATATGTGGACCCATGTGGACCCATTTTGATGATGTTGATGTCTGATTTTGGGTGGATCTGGTTTTGATGATGATGATGTATAGGTATCAGTGACAGTAACAATGACATGTTGAGTCTGGTTTGATGATGACGATGTATCAATATCAATGACAATAACAATGATAGGTTGAGTCTGGTTTAATGATGATGATGTATCAATATCATTGAAAATAATAGTGATAGGTTAAGTCTCTTATTTATATTTTTAGGAGTTTGGGTGGTGCACAAAAATATTGGTGTCTTAAGATAACAGGTTGGTGCTTGCAGGGAGTTGCAACTTCCTTTGAGTTGGTGCTCATAAAACTAGGGGTTGGAGATGGAGAATCTAAGGAGTTGTTGCTTCCTTCAGGTTGGATCCTATAAAATAGGGGGTTGGATAATCCTTCCAGTTGGAGATGGAGAATTTGGGGAGTTGTTGTAACATCTTCGACCTTCCAGGCTGGGCCATGCTACTCCATAACACAGTCTTACTAAGCTCTAAAACCAAATTGTAGCATCCACAGCTTTAGGCCATTGGGCTATGCCATGTAAAAATTCTTCATTTCTATTGTATATATTTATACAAATTTAATAAAGACAAATACATTCTTCTAATACATACAATCATGCAGAAATAACAGTAAGCCTATACATACAACATACACAAACAATACTCATAATTATAAAGACATGTACAAATACACAACATGCAATTGGACACATAATTGATAGTTATATTTTTATAGAATACCACCAACTACATGCATACCTTCCACGAACCTCCCATCCTTAGACCATGCTTCTCAAATCTCGCAACAGTGGGTCACCCCTGAGCCACGACTAAACTCCACCCAGGTAAAGGGATTCCTAGCTAGGCTGAGAAAATACAGACAACATGAAGGATTTTGTCCCAGTAGCCAACTCAAACTACCAGCCTATAATCTCTCATTTCTCACATGCATGTCCCACCCTAGGAGGTGTGCCCCTTCTCTACTCAATATTCCGTCGGTTTCCCCACTTCCCTTCCAAGGCTTCAACAACAGGCCAGACAAGAAGTCTCAGAGAACTGTAACTGCAGTTGGGCTCCTTCACGAATTCAATTCCCAGCAGTTCTCTCACCTAGAGAGAGTTGCTCACAGGCCTGCCAACCTACCTCTTCAATCCCACGGGCATGACAACCCACTTCTTCAATACATCACTCTAGTCAACTAGGTATCGACTCAGGTGAAGGAAACAATAGAAAAAAGAATATGGAATAGGTTGTGGAAGCAACCGCGCTCAGGTAAGGAACATGGAGCTACACATAACAGGAAAGGTACAAGTGATGGTCAATAAAAACAGCCTTCAAGTTTGGTATAGGTGCAACACATAAAAGAAAGGTACAACATCGACTCGTGTAGGTACGGGTGCATTGTGCCTCCCAGGAGGGATATAGTTTACTACTGATAACAAGAAGTACACGGTAGCTGCAACAGTGCATGCAGGCTCGAGAGGTACATGAATGATGTCGAGGTTCAACGATGGAGAGAATGGATAAGTGCATGAATCACTTTGTGAGTGGGAAGAATGCCCTCATGAATGGGAAAATCATCCACATAAATATGCATGCACCCTTGATGACACATGGATCTCAAGGAGATCGTTTCTCCCCATTTGTAATTCATTCTCGTTTCCACGAGACTTAGGATAAAATAATTATCATCAACACGATATTTAGGAAATAATAATATAATATTCTCTTGGAGTTAATCCCTCAAGCTTAGCCCTTTTTCCTAGTCTCATAGCTCTCCCCTTCCCTTCCTAGTGCAGTTTAGTCCCCCATACTCTTTTATCGTGGTTGGTCTACACGCAGTGATGTATTATATTAATGATATGAGTGTCTACATATACAAAAATAGGCTCACTGGCCTTTTAGCATCTAGGCTCTCCGACCTAATCATCACATAAGCCTCCTAACTTATAATAACCTGTCTCACTAGCCTATAAAACATATTCACATTTACAATTGGGGCTCAGTATTGGGGTGTTACATCCCCCTCTCCTTATTTTATGCATTGTCCTCAGTACATTATATATATATATATATACATATACAACCAAAAGTTCAAAAACCCAAAAAAGATGTGGGTATTCTTCTCACATAACATCCTCGTACTCCCAAGTTGCATCATCAAGACCGTACCAGGTCCATTGGACCTTTACTAGATTTATGGATCAATTCTGGAGTTGTTTGATATTTCGTTCCAAAATGCACACCAGATGCACCTAAAAAGTGCCTTCTTGCTCCACCTGAATCACATTCCAATCAATAACATGATTAGCATCAGGTATATACTTTTTGAGCAATGATACATCGAATACGTTATGAATAGACATGGATGCAGACAATGCAAGCATATATGTCATAGGCCCAATCCTCTCTAGGATTTCAAACGGCCCACAAAAACGAGCTGCCAACTTTGAACAATTTCCCAACTTCAGGGAACTTTTATTGGCTTTCACTTTCAAGAATACATGATCACCCACTTTAAACTCCCTATGAGTTATGCCCTTGTTAGCATAGATTTTCTTCATGTCTTGAGAAGCCTTCAAATTCTATTTAATTTTCAACATTTTCTCTTCCATTTCCCTGAGCAATTCTCTCCCAACCACTGTTATGTTTTTTGGGTTGTCCCAACTTACTGGTGTCTTGCACTTTCTTCCATAAAGTGCCTCAAATGGGATCATCTTTAGAGATGCTTGGTACCCATTGTTGTAAGCCAACTCAACCAAGTGTAGGTAGTATTCCGATTTTGTTGGTTTATCCATCACATACATCCTCAACATATCCTCGATCACTTGATTCACCCTCTTTGTTTACCCATAAGATTTTGGATGATAAGTTGTGTTGAAATTCAATTTTTTTCCAAAACCTTTAAATAATCCTTTCCATAATTTTGAGGTAAATTTTGGATCTCTATCACACACAATTGTCTTGGGAATACCATGCAACTGAGAAATTTACTTCATATAAATATAAAAAACATTAGTTTCCTTGTGAGTGAGATTCACTGGAATGAAATGGGTAGCTTTGGTAAGCTTGTCCACCACTACGATGATAGAATCATGCTTCTTGTTTGTTTTGGGAAAATTGGTGATTAAATCCATTGTTACAACTTCCCAGTTCCACTCAAGAATGGGTAGTGGTTGTAGAAACCCAACTGGGTGTCTATGCTCAACCTTGACCTTTTGACAATCCAAACATTTGGAAATAAACTCAACAACTTCCTTCTTCATTCCTAGCCAATAATATTGGCTCTTAACAACTGCAATAGTTTTCTGATACCCTAGGTGTCCAGCATAAGGTACATTATGCATTTCTTTCAATATCAGAATTTTCAATTCCTGGGAATTTGGCACATAAATTCTTCCTCTGTACCTGAGAACTTCATCATCTCCCAGCTTGTAATCATCAAATTTCTGCTACAAATTTCCTTGTTGTAATTTTATTATTATTTCCATGTACTGCAAATATGACTTTGTGGCCTCCAAGATTTTGTCCTTCAAATATATTTGGTACATGAAAATTTTGTAGCATGCAACTGATGCACTTTCTTGCTAAGTGCATCAACTACCTTGTTCTCTTTTTGTTTGATATGATTTATACCAAAGTCATATTCACTGAGAAATTGTATCCATATGCTTTTCCTGGCATTTAAGGTTGGTTGTCCAAATAAACAATTCAAACCATTATGGTTTGTCCTCAACTCAAACCTTTTTCCCATGAGGTAGTGCCTCCACATATTCAAGGCATGCACTATGGCCACCAACTCCAAATCATGAGTAATATAGTGTCTTTCATGCTCTTTCAACTTCCTTGATTTATAATACATAACATATCCATTCTGATCGAGGACTCCACCGAGTCCTTCTTTACGTGCATCAGGGAATAAAATGTAGTCTTCATTTGGATCTGCGATCCTTAGTATTGCCACACTAGTTAATAATTGCTTCAAGTGCTGGAATATCTTTTTACATTATGTTTTCCACTAAAACTTCAGTCCCTTATTTTGCAAGGAACTGATCAGGTGTGACATCTTTGAGAATCCTTCAATAAATCTTTGGTAGTAGCCTGCAAGGCCCATGAATGATATGACCTCTGTCATATTCTTAGGTGTTTACCATCCTCTAATGGCCTTAATCTTTTCTAGATGCATTACTATCCCTTCTTCTGAGATGATATGTCCCAAATAATGGATTTGGTTCTGGTAAAATGATCATTTTCTCAATTTGGCATACAACGGATGCTCCCTTAATACTTGTAGTACCAACCTCAAGTGTTGTTCCTATGATTTGGAATATATAATAATTTCATCCAAGAAGATGATGACAAACATATCAAGGCATTCTCTGAAAATGCCATTCATTAAACACATAAAAACAACTGGTGCATTTGATAACACAAATGACACCACTACGAATTCATAATGGCCATAATTTTTTCAGAAGGCAATATTGTTGATGTCTTCTTCTTTAATTCTTACTTGATGATAACCTGACCTGAGATCAACCATGGAAAATATTTTTTCATTCTTCAATTGATCAAAGATATCATCTATCCTTGGAAAAGGGTACTTAGTCTTCAAAGTTACCTTGTTCAATTGTCTGAAGTCCATGCACAATATCAAGATTCCATCCTTCTTCTTTACAAATAAAACTAGGGCACCCCAAGGTGACACACTTGGGCATATGTACCCTTCTTTGGAAGCTCTTCCAATTGCATTTTAAAATTCTTCAGTTCTTGTGTACTCATCCTGAAGGGAGTCTTGGATACTGAAGTTACTCCAGGCATCAGATTTATGGAGAAATCAATATATATGTTAGGGGGTAATCTTGGTATTTCTTTAAATACATCCTCAAATTCTTTTAGGACTGCATAATATTCAATATTTGACACCTTATCTCTAGATGTCTCTTCCATATGAGCTGCAAATAATTGACATCCTTTCCTGTAACTTTTCTTCAACTGCATTGTTGAGATTTCTTTGACAGTTATTGCCCTCGAAATTCCCTGTATTGTCCCTAGGTTCCTTTCCCCATCTAGGAAAGTAAATTCCTTGTTATGATAGTACAGTATTGCATGGTATTGATCCAACCAATCCATCCTAATTAGACAGTCATAGGAACCTAAAGGAAATATGTTCATATCTTTCCTGGTGTTCATCCCATTCATGTCCATTGGACATGACTTTACCAACTCATTAACCTTTCTTTTGGCTCTGGTAGCCAGCTGCACTAACCTATATTTTCCATGATTGCTTCTTGGCAAATTCAATATTTCCACCATTATAGGATCTATATAACTATGACTGGCTCCTTAATCAATTAAAATAGCAATGGTTTGGTTGTTGATCATACATTCTACTTCAATCATATGTGACTGAAACTCGACTTGTTGTTGTCCAGGGCTGCATAGATCCTTGGTACGCTTATTCCCATGTCCTCCATTGTTTCATCTTGTTGTACATTGTGAACAATCCTCACAATTTCTCCTCCGTAGGGACAATCCCTATACATATGATCTCCTTTACAACCTGGACATTGAATAGGTGGCTACCTTGGCCTTTGCTACCCTGTCTCAATTGTCTCGGGTTATCTAAACTCTGGTTATCCTTGAGGATTGTTTCTGAAGAATGATGGCTTATTCTCCTTCTTCCCTTTTCCATCTTATATTTCTTCTTTTCTTCCCAATATTTTTGGAAATTTGGCCTTGATTTATGTTGATCATATATACATTTATCTCTCCTTATGGTCTCCTCCAATGTTTTGGGATCATCATATTGTATATTGTCACTTATGAATGGTAGAAGCCCACTCAAATACCTATGAATCTTAACAATCTCATCCTTGATGAACGAAACATACTTTAACAACTCCAAAAGACCTCTTTCATATTCATCAATGGTCATACTCCCCAACTTGAGTTCAAAGAACTCTTTCATTTTCTTGTCATAGTACCTCTTAGTCAAGTATTTCTTTTCAAAATACTTATTGAATTCCTTCCAACTAACATTTTTCTCCTTAATGTGTTGCACCTACAAAAGTTGATCCCACCACATGGATGCTTTTCCTTTGAGTTGGTAGATAGAAATTATTCCTTCTGCGTATGAAGAATAATTAGGTAATTGAAAATACTTTCTCATGCCCAACAACCATGTCTCTGCATCTTCATCCTTCTTGTGTTCACCATCGAATGTAGAAGGTTTGATTTTGTTCATTTCTCCCTGTAGCTCATCCACCCCAGTCCTCTTATTATGATTCCTGACAGGGGATGAAGTTGAGCTACTGGGTGTTCTCCTATTGGAATGTCTTGGGGAATGATGGTGATGTCTTCTAACACTCCTTGTTCTTCTTTTCTCATCAGGAGACCTGTGCCTTCCTGATTTTCTTGAGCCACTCTCCTTATCCAATTTATTTTCTATTATGTTCAATATTTGCATTAAATTCATGTTGAATTCCTCTTGTTTCTCCTTGGCTTTCATAAGCCTTTCATTATCATCTTTATGGCTTTGGACATCCTTTTTTAATTTTTTAATAGTTCAATCTTTCTTCAATTCCTTCTCCATGTCCAATTGAGTTTTCACCTTCAATACCCATATGGACATCCATCCCTCTAATTGCACCTTCATAGCTGTAATCCCCTTGTGTATCTTCCATATCTCTCCAAAAATATGCAGGCAACATACTCTGTTAGGCTAATTGATTCAACAATTTCATGAAATTATGAACCATTCTGGTTCAATAATACATATTACTTATTTCTTCTAATTTCCAAAAGAAATTATTGTTCAGCTCAATGTTCTGGGTGAAAATTTATATTCTAGTGTTCAAGACCTTTCCAACGACTGCTACCTTGCTCAATTCTGAGTCTTGAGCAGATAGTTATGGATATTTAAAAAACAAGTTGTCTTTTCTGTGAGGCTAATCCTTGTACAATTGTTGTTCTTCTTCAGAGCCGAGTTAGATCTTGGACTCATGCTAAATCCTCTCTTTCATTTTACAAGCTCCTATAGTTTTCCTCCAATGCAGTTCCATACAAACCAAAAACCCCACAAGATACTTCTCTAAGCCCTTTTCTATCTATAAAAAAACATTTCAGACACTAACCCTTTTCCTTCATCCCCCATTCTCATGTGACCATGGGTTGTTACCAAGCACTTATTTGAAAGGCACTTATCCAGAGCTTTGGGACTCCAGGGCTCCGGGACTTTGGGATTTGGAGGTTCTTCCTACACCATACATCATTTTATTTGAACACCAAACTCGTGAACTCTTGAACCCTCGCTCTCCGGATCTTTACTACTTCGATGCTCCAGAGCATCGGGCTTCAAAAACCTTCTCAGCATAACAAAACAACTCTCTCGAATGTCAAATTTTCGAATAGGTCCACGTCACTCTAGGTGACATCATTACGCTGCGTCACTCCAACACTCCAGAACTTCGAGAATTCAAAGGATCTCACACCAGAACACATCAAAACACCCGAACACTGAAATTCTGAACTCTCGAACAATGTTCTCTGGAGCTTGGGAACTTCGAGGCTTCGAGAGACTTCTCCACACTATACCACAAATCTACCTAATTTCGAATATTTGATAATCTATAGCCACTCATCCTAGACAATGGATGGTCCTGATTTACTCTGGAGTTCGGGACTTCGGGAGATATTCTTCTAGGCAACTTAAGAGCTTGTTCCTCTCGAAGTGCCCAACCTCTTATCTGTCATGAGATATATGGCTCAAACTCGCCTTCACGTAGATCCGATGACCCATATCTATCCCTCACCAAATCTGGTGGTCTGGCATTATTCCCCCGCAATCTACATCGTAGATTCGCTCTGGGACTTCAGAGCTTCAGGACTTTTACCTCCTTTTTGTCCAAGACTTAAAAAATGTCGAAGCAGTGAAGTCCGAATGACTTGAGGGGTTAACTGCTGCGCTCCTTTTCTAGATCCGATGACTATGATAGATTCATTCCCCTCTTAAAAAAATCTCGTCTGTTCTTCTTCTCACAAAGATATATTTCTCTTATATGAGTTTGAAACTTAAAGAAGTCTCTCGCTCACTCCTTGCGCTTCAAATTTAACCCATTCCAGGTATGAATTGTCCTGAACACGTATTAAATTATGAAAAATTCACCACTTTGGTCAGTTTCCTCCAATTTTCCATGAATTTAACAACATAAAATTTTGGGGCTTTTGCCCAAATCTACGCAAGTGAATCACCTCAATTTGCTCAGCCCATCTAAGCTCAGTGTTGGAAACTGGGGCTTTGATACCAATTTGTAACATCCCCAGCCTTCCAGGTTGGGCCATGCTGCTCCATAACACACTCTTACTAAGCTCTGAAACAAAATCGTAGCATCCCCAGTGTTGTTCCCGAGATCGATTCTAAGGCTCAAAGAATAATGTCAGGTATCAAAGGTTTTAAATGAAGTGTTTTTGTGAGTTATTTTTTCTACCTTCAATTTTCTGATAAATAATCTTTAAATGAAATTAATGATAAGATAGTACAGATGTGGTATCTCATTATCTAAGTCACAATTATAATGTCAAATGATGTAGAAATATTTACACAAAAGTTAGAACAAAGTCAGGTATCAATTACAGATAAGTCTCACCTTGTTTGCAATAGAAGAAAAGTAGAAGCACCCTTGAACATGAGATAAAAATGTAGTAATTCACACAGATCACAGGTCTTGTTTTACTCATAGTAATAACAAAGGAAATGTTGTTACTGAATGACCCGCTGATATATTATGATCACAGTAGATGTAGTACTAAATTGTAATCATTCACTCTTCAAGAACTACAGAAAGAAATCTAGAGAAATGGAAACATAGAGGAAACACAAAACTCAAATTGAACGAAACTTAGAATATGTGTCTGCACTTGTATTGATATTCAAAAACGGTTTTCTATTTTACATTCAACAAGAATCAACCTTATTGATAAATAACAACCAATGGATTTATTTTAATTTTAAAAGGTCGCTTTCTAAGTTTTTTGTTTTTTGGGTAAAATGTTTATTACTAAGAGGCAAAATATAAAGCTCAAAAGCTTAAAATTATATGTGTTCTAACATAGGCTCCATCTGGGGATTGTGGCTCCCTGTGAGGTGCGAAAGAAAACTAGACCAAGTACCTTTATTTGGTAAATGGAATCATTATTTCTTTTTGAAAAACAACTTCTAGTTTTATTTAAGAATCAATCATACATAGAAAAATGAACTTAACCAAATCTCAAAAAAACTTCAAAACATACTTAATGATTGATCTGAAGTTAGACTATTTAAAATTTCCTTTTCCTAAAATTGATTTCAGAATTGTTTAAGATAATCAAAATAAATTTAACTAAAATATCAGTCTTCGACCGACTTTGTTCGCTTCAAGGTTAAGCAGATGTAACAATTTATTTAGGGAATCCCTAGTTGGTTCATGATGTAAATATCACCAGAAAGAGAACTAGATAACAGAGTATGATATATAGATATGTATGGCAGCCTTACATGTATCATAGATATTGCTTCATTGCCAGTGAACATGTTCAGTAGCCTGGTGAAATTATCTACTTCTCCCACTGAATTTCCTTTCACCACTTCAATTAACACTTTTGCATTTTGCCGAGATGAGGGCAATCAATATATGAATTTCCTTTCATAATCTCTTTTGTATAAGATGGGGGCAATCAAGTTATGAATTTCCTTTCACCATCTATCTTATATTTGAATATTTTGAAGTGGGGGCAATCAATCAGTATGTAACATACAAGGGATGATATCTGTTTAAATTTTTTGAAAAGAAAGTCTATCAACAATTTTAAGAATACTTTGAAACTAACTTTCTTCCAATTTTCAATACACCTCCTATAGGATTTTTTTTTATGGGAATCTTAATCTTTCAGGGATCAACCTTGAGCGAATTAGTCAATTTAAAGTTTGATAGCAAAGATAAAATTATTAGGATTAGCCTAGACATACTTTTTCTATTTTAATCAAAGGAACATAAAGATTTTCGCCTAATCTTGTTTTGAAAATATGTTTTTTAAGTTTTCAGATTCAAGGTAAGTTTCTTTCTTTCTATAAAGACTAGAAGAAAATAAGAAAGGAGAAATAAAATCTGAAGTGGATAAGAACTTGGGGATAGGTAAAAATAACTAAATCAAGGATTCATAGGGTTTGAAACAAAATATCCTAATCCTACACGAGTTTGTGTCTTAAATTCATATTTCTTTCGAGTTCATTTATTATTATTTTTATTTTGATTTCAGAGATGGATTTAGAATTTATCAGTAGGACACTTCAAGTTATAATTTTATACATTTTTGTTTTTTAGGTCAGGTGATAGTATTATCTTGTGAAAAAGTTCCTTCACATTCATTTCGAAAAGGATTTTTAAATTTTATTTGAACTATAATAAGAGTAGGGACTCATACCAAGGCATTTCAGCAAGGAAAATTATTTATTTATCACCCGTTTTTAGAGAAATCAAATGCTTGAAAGATGAGTGTCAAGTTTTTATTAAGCCTCATCTCTTGTTCAACAAAATATATTTTGCAAAAGGAATGAAATATAAAATATCAGATAATCCTGTAAAATAGAGATGATATGTGATAAAGATATTTTTATTTTTCATTTTAATGACGTCAAGCAATCATAAATTTATTAAAATATTTACAACAAATGATCAAATGACTCAGATAAAAAGAAAAGAAAAATTGCCAATGTCAATCCAATCTGATATATACAATGGAAATATAAAATGTAGCTACTGCATGAAATGTTTTGAAAAAAGCACGTTGATAGGTGCCTTGAGAATCTCTCCATTGATATTTTCCAATGAGAATGAGTTTTTTCCCTCAGCAACTGCAATTTTGAAAGGTTCGAATCAAAGATGATCGATTTTTCCATGTTTCCTTGCATCTTCCTTTCTAGCTTCCCATCTTAAAACTAAATCTCCAGGAAGAAACTGCCTATATTTATCTTTTTTATCAAAAAGGGATTTCGTATTATCCTGGTATTTTTGAATCTTATCATCTACCTCTACTCTGTTTTGTTGAACTTCGATGATTTGATTTATCCTTCTTGTAACATCATTTGGCTCTTCATTTGCATCCTGCCAGATTTTCATCACAGGAAGAGAAAGATTAATAGGAAGGATAACATCAACAGCATAAAATAATTGGAAAGGAGACATACCTATAGATTTCTTGGTGCCAATTTGGTTTGCCCATAAGGTGTACTTTAAGTGAATATGTGAAGCTTTTTTATTTTCTGTCAAAACTTTCTTGATTATAGTCATCAAACTCTTGTTAGATTATTCAACCAACCCATTTCCATGGGGATAATAAGTTGTAGAATGCCCTAAATTAATATTTTATTTCTGACAGAAATTGATCATTTCCATAGATTTAAAAGCCTGAGCATTATCAATAACTATTTTTCTAAGACAACCAAATCTTGCTAGGATGTTTTCTTCCAAAACGCTTATTACTACCAAATTTGTAGCATTCCGAGTTGGAATGGCTTCAACCCATTTCATAAGATAATCGGTAGTGGTTAGAATCCATCTATGTTGAGCACTTGATTCCAGATGAATTTCTCTAATGAAGTCTATGCCCCATTTTCAGAAAGGAGCTTCATCTTTTGCTGGAATTAAAGGTAAGGTAGAAAATTTTTTCTTACTAGTGAACAATTGACATGAATTGCATGCTCTGTGTAATGAACCGCCTCATTACGACAACCATTCTAGTAACAGGTGCCAATTTTTTTTTTCTTTAAGTGTGTGCGCGCATGTAGAAGTAACAACACACCTAACTGTGCGACGCCTGGGACAACCGACAAGACACAACCACGATGTTCATCACAAGAAGACTAAAGGCACACGACGACTAACTGTAAACAATATACGACCAAGGGCATAAGGTGCACAATGCAAACATTTGGCGACAAAGTAAAGCTGACCACCCGCCCGTCCCACCCTGCAAGGTTAGGACCTCCAAGATACATAATCAACACTCAAGCCCAGGTTCCCATCGATTTTAACCATTTAATGTCTCAGGGATGGTGACTGTTTTGAGGAGCATGGAGGTGTCTACATCCCGCCCGACGCAACAGACCAAGCAACCAACCGATCACAATCAAGTACAACATAAATAAGAAGAACAAGTGCACCCTTTACGGAAGGCGCGTGACAAGGACTCTGACAACGAACATTAAATTAATGACGAGGCAATGTCTAAGACTCATCTGTGGTTGAATACTAGCAAGATTCTCCATATTATCTCACCTTGCCTCCAAGATTAATACCATACTTTACTATGACCTTACAATATTGCGTTTTAAACATCATCAATAGCATTCACTTTAACAAATATTAACAATGCAATTAACCCAGTATTATCATTGCAGTTAACAATATTGACATTGCGCTTAACGTCATCATTAACAATTCAATTTAAACCAATACTAACACAATTAAACCAGTATTGTCATTGCAGTTAACCAATATTAACATTGCGCTTTAAACGTCATCATTAACATTTCAATTAAACAAATACTAACAATATAAATCATACTCGAAAACGACATCCTAATTAGAAATGGCAGTAAATAAAATAACCCTATTTAATTGCCACATTTTCTTGAATAATCAGAGATGACAAAAATAATAATGTTAAACTGGCAAGGGTAACAATTATTTATGAGACCATACTTATAACCAACAATAATTAACAGGTGAGTATATAGGTTTGTCCTCCTATAATTAGCTTCATAATTGAAATTAATCAACATAATCTCATACTTTAAATCACAATATAACCTCATAATAAGCAATGGAAATACATCAATTAACCATCATATCTACCCGTAACAAGATAGTACAATTACAATTTTTAAAATGACATTATTAAAATAACAGTAATTTAGAAGGGACCCTATATAATATATTTAAGACGTCATATCTAAGGATCAACCTTCTAAAAGGGACAACAACATCAAATTAAAATTTTCATCGTATATATAAGTAACCTCATATTGAAAGTTACAATACAATCACTTGCTTA
This sequence comes from Picea engelmannii, assembly GCA_009831015.1. Lineage (NCBI taxonomy): Eukaryota > Viridiplantae > Streptophyta > Pinopsida > Pinales > Pinaceae > Picea > Picea engelmannii. Next base: position 286,464 of record ML788976.1, read on the forward strand.
GAGGGGGCACTAGGTAACAACAACCCTATGGAAATGACAATAAATAAAGAAGGATTTTATTTAAAAGACCAAATAATAAAGTTAAAAGGTCAACAATTAACCATAACCATAACTAAAATTTCGTTAGACAGTAAGGCTTCCCATTCTAATATTGGAATAAAAACTCGATGACCTACCATAAAACCCAATCAAATGGAATGCTTTGTTAAAATCGGAACGCAAGGAATTGAAGCATTAAAAGAATAACTATTTTAGGCAGTCATGATTACTGTCGTCGTTCCACCTGTTCCTGAGTTTTATTGTTTTTAAAGGGCTGTCAAAAGTGAAAACAATTTACTATTTAAAAGGAACAACTAAATCGTCTATTCTATAGGTGCCTTGAATTAAACGTGGGTTTAGGAACACCAACGATTTGAAGCCACGAAAATCCTGCTGCTAGTCCACTTGCCCAATGAACTTGGCGCCCGGTTAGACGGTAAAACTAAATACAGTTGTCCTTCAGTTCTGGAAAATCAGCAGACAGGTCAGTCGTTCAGACCCCGACCCTGGCATAACCACTGACCTCGTCTAGGTGTACAGGCAGCAATTAGCGCCCCATCCTTCATTGAGGCACGCTAGAAAGGCACTGAGGACAACTATCAACATCCAGATCCAGTCCAGGAGAGGTCACATGATGTCTATCCGCCGAGTGGAGGGGCAGTCGACCGAGGGAATCCAATGCTGAGGATCCCAGCCATACTAAGACATTAAACACAGGAGCATTCCGAGAAGCAACACAAGGGAAGGAGCACAATTCGTGGTCGCTCGGTTGTCGAGCACACTGTCGGTCTGAGGGTTTGGCCGCTGCCCACTCAAAATGGAGGTGGCGGTGTTTAAACAAGCAAGGATCCACGTCTACCCTCTGTCTTACGTGGGGGGAAAAATTGTAGGTCAGGCATAAGAAAAAAAAATCGTGGGCAACACACGAACTCAGTCAACCGTTAACTGTCAACGTGGGCGTTTACAGTCGTGGAAAGGGGGCATAAACCAGATCTGTGTGAAGGAATCCATGATAGTTAAGAAAGGTGAAGGAATATCAATGCCACGACACAGACCGCATTCGATCACTGTCCCCAAATCCGGATGCCAACTCCGCGCAAGCTGTCCAGACACCGATGTATCTAAATCCAGGATACTCATCAACGTCGCTGGGAGTTAAAGCATTCGTCCTCCCTAATTCAATTCATTTTTCTACTGATGCCCAAGCGCATCATGGAACTAAACTCCCTTACCCACCAGACCCATCAAGGTTAGGCCACAACTTCAGGTTCGAAGGAATGAACTATGCATATGGGACAACGTTCAATGCAGAAACTAAAATCCCTACAGGGTGAAAGCTAACTGTTTAGTACAAAGCGAAAATGATGAAAATTCCAATTCCAGCATACTTCTAAAACCCCTATTTGCCCAACAACCCTGTCTGTAAATTTACCTTCAAAATTAGGAGTCCATACACAATCACAGTGGGTTGGTTCGGATCAGCGCCCTTACTTCCTTTATCTAAATTAATATCGGCAGAAGTAACACAGGCAGTTAATTAAATTAAATTTAAGGGGCCACTACAGTTGATGGCAGTGAAAAAGGCGGGCAGCCGAGGAGACATTAATAACATAGCGAGCTGAAAATCCCAGAAAAGAATGCTTCTATTCTAACAGCAAACACCCAACCTTCAGCCATGAAACACTTCAATTTAAATTTAGAAGGAACCTTAACTAGCTATTCAAATTATTATAAATCAACAAACCAACTAAGCTTAATTCTTGAGCCATATGAAACATTTTCAATTAAATTCAGACGGAACCTTAACTAGCTATCCAATTTGTTATAAATCAGCAAGCCAACTAAGCTTAAATCTTGAGCAATTTACTCTGCAAAAATTAAAGGGCATACCGTGGCCTTATTCCTGCTTCGGATGATGTCTCGCGCTCCGTGTCGCATCCCGCGCTCCACGCCGCGTCCCGCTCGCCAACCGTAGAAAGCTCACCGGTACTCTGCTTCCCCCTTCGCCCCCCGAGCCGCAAAGGGGCCACACAAGAACCAGAGATAACACTAGCTTCTCAGCTCGCCTCCACGGCTGAGGTACCACTCCAAAACAGCTGAGATAGACCCAACTCCTCATAAGAAATCCGTCAAACCACAATTCGGCAGCGTAACGTTACGCTAACCGTTCATCCCCCCTTCCTCCAATTTTCCTTTCTCTTATAGAATTTCAGACCCACCTACTTTCCTAAATTATTATTTAATTAATTTTTAATGACAAAACTCAGAACATTCTCCGCCGTCCAAGTGTCGCTCATCCCTACAGTTCTCCAATAATTAAATTCTTTTTAATAAGTAAAAGACTAAATTCCCTCACTCCCCCAAAATCGCTCCTTAAATTTCTCCTAGGGTTCCTAGATTCCCTATCATGCTTTTAATCACTTTCCTAAAATGAAGTTTCTGAAATTTAGTAATTCCTTTAATGCTGATTCCTTTTTGCTTTTTACCCTATGTCTCCTACTTTCCAATTTTTAAGTTTCCTTATTCCAAGTTTCCTTATTTTTTTATTTTTTTTTTCTTCTTTTATTTCTCTCTTTCCATTATCTAATATTATTATTTTTTTTTTGTTAAACCCCCAAATGATAAATGAGCTTAATATTCTTTTCAATATATAAACAAATATTTTTATTATTATTATTATTTTTTTGAAATCCTAATTTTTATACTCCCCTCTTTAATAATTTTAGTTCTCCTTTATAATTTAAACGCCATGGGTTTCACTTAAATTAACCCCCTCATTACTTTACCCCATTTACTTTTAAGAAGACTTTAATTAACACCTAGGAGGGTTTTAGTTTACGCCCTATGTTTATTTTTGTAGGATCTTTTCTTAGGGATCGTCAAAATTCGTCTTAGAGAAGTTTTAATTTAGGTTTTGATTTGAACAGGGCGACAATTTAATTAGGGGAGTCATTTTTAAGAATTTTATCAGGTGTTAAGATCTAGGGTCATCTAGGTTGTCTCATCATCATCATCAATGCGACGTGCCCTTTAGGACACACTACGTGCTCCAAGGGTGCCACTCGCCTTGCTTGCTTCGATTGCGCGACGTGCCCTTCAGGATGCACCACGTGCTCCAAGGGTGCCACTTGCTGATTTGCATTTCTTTGCGCGACGTGCCCTTCAGGATGCACCACGTGCTCCAAGGGTGCCACTCGCTGGCTTGATGGATTGGTAGACTCTATAACCCCTGGAGTCAACACTCCGCCAGGTGAGCTTGTGGGAGACTAAGGGCTCTAAGGAATAAGGCCCCCGCCTTATTGCGCACCCCTTAGAATCATCGTGAGCGACTGTCGCAGTCTTCCCTCACGGCATCGTGGATCCTCTCGAACTAGGTAATTATTAACCTACAGTTCTAGCCACGGCGGGACTGCTAGTAGGCTGTGGCAGGGTTTCTGTCCACACCTCTCCCTCAATCTCTCTGGAACTCGTGTGTGGCCCCTCTACTCCATATGTGAGTCTGGTCGGCAAGCTATCATCAGCCTGCATCATCAACCATCATGTCAGATCATGTCAACAACATATCATAAAATCAATAGCATATCATCAAAACAAATCAATATCACCGTAAATGAAACAACTCAAATATCCCACTCCCTGACTCAATCCGGAGTCCAAGGG